>CAJFCP010000165.1:170436-209997 GCA_904066005.1 Synergus itoensis | reverse complement strand
TTTATTCTATTTTATTTATATATTTATTTTATTATTATTTTATTCCTAACATGAATATTCTAAAATCTCGATGTACTTAAAAAAGATAACTACATACTATGTAAATAAAAAAGAGAGTTGTTTCGATGAGTGAACAAAAAAATTTAGTATTCGAGAATTTTGTTTTTATTTTTCTAAATATTACAAAATTGCTAAATATTATCTTATCCTGGTACGTGCGGGATGGATTTAGTCGCGTTTTTAAATTCATTATCATCTCTTTTAAAGCCGTCACGTGCTTTTTGAGCATCCTTGGGTAGATTTTTTAATGCTTCACCAGCTTTATGCACAGCAGGAATCTTTCCAATGCCTTGTTCAATACCTTTTGCTGGATTTTTAGCAAATTGTCCAACATCATGGAAAAATCTCTTTACGTCTTCTGATGAACTTTGTTCTGTAAAAAGAGATTTAATAAATCAGATATATTAAAAATTATCTTAAAAATAGATTAAAAGTTCATAGTAAACTATAAAATTGATTCAAATTAATTACAAGAAAATTAAAAATTTAAAACCTACATATGTAATTCCAAGTCGAAGTGGAATTCAAGTATGCTTTATTATTATTTTATTATAATTACCAATAGAACTGCAGTAAATTGCAAAGATGAAGACGAAGGTTGTGAAAAACAATTTCATTTTCACAAACCTTATGTTTGAAGTAAAAAGCAACTAAATAAGTTGGTAGTCAGCTCCCGCTGATATATATGGCGATAGCGTCTCGTTTTTCGTAACAAAAATTTTATTAAGCATATTTGAGGTCTGCAGTGGTGGGAGTAGGCTTATTATCTTAAGTGTGGTTATTGGATTATCTTTACAATAACACAAGATGTTTTAAATTATAATCTTTTATTATTATTTTATTCCTATTTATTCTATATTATTTTATTCCTCTTTATTCTATTTTATTTATATATTTATTTTATTATTATTTTATTCCTAACATGAATATTCTAAAATCTCGATGTACTTAAAAAAGATAACTACATACTATGTAAATAAAAAAGAGAGTTGTTTCGATGAGTGAACAAAAAAATTTAGTATTCGAGAATTTTGTTTTTATTTTTCTAAATATTACAAAATTGCTAAATATTATCTTATCCTGGTACGTGCGGGATGGATTTAGTCGCGTTTTTAAATTCATTATCATCTCTTTTAAAGCCGTCACGTGCTTTTTGAGCATCCTTGGGTAGATTTTTTAATGCTTCACCAGCTTTATGCACAGCAGGAATCTTTCCAATGCCTTGTTCAATACCTTTTGCTGGATTTTTAGCAAATTGTCCAACATCATGGAAAAATCTCTTTACGCCTTCTGATGAACTTTGTTCTGTAAAAAGAGATTTAATAAATCAGATATATTAAAAATTATCTTAAAAATAGACTAAAAGTTCAAAGTAAACTATAAAATTGATTCAAATTAATTACAACACTGTTAAAAAAAACTTCAATTACTTTAGTTGAAGTTTTATACAATTACCGTAGCTGAATGAATTTTAAATAACAAATAGTTGAATTTTCAACAAAATAGTTGAATTTTTAATCAGAAGTAATTGAATTTTCAATCACAGTAAATTAAAAATTGTTGAATTTTCAAGATATTTCTAACAGTGAAGAAAATTAAAAATTTAAAACCTACATATGTAATTTCAAGTCGAAGTGGGATTCAAGTATGCTTTATTATTATTTTATTATAATTACCAATAGAACTGCAGTAAATTGCAAAGATGAAGACGAAAGTACTAAGAGCGAGCTTCATTTTCACTGATTTATTTTAGAATTCCGTTAATGAAGAATATCTAATAAATTGGCAGATAGCTTCCACTTATATATGTACCTATATGGGGATCAGTTTATCACTTTTTCCATTCAAAAATGAATATTGTGAGAATAAAAAGTGGAAGGAGTAAGGTTATTGTCGTGGAATTAGTGACTTGCTCTTCCTAAATAAATTTATAACCCTTGAGAAGGAAATTTCACAATATTTTTACAATTGTATCATTTTTTATTTGATGAGTAATGAGTGATGTAAATCGACAACTCAACAATGATGTTTATCACAAATATAATTCTATTTTATCTGTATTTTCCGGTTTAGAAATTATATTCCATCATTACAATATATTTCAACAGATTTAGTAGAATTCTATGAAAGATATTGGAAAATAAAATCTGATTGCGGTGATTAATAAAGACTTAAAACACACTATAAAATTTTAAAATAAATTATTTTATTAAACTTTTGTGTACAAAAACCGCAGCTGAACTTAATTCGTCGAAATAATCAGTCTCCACGATATCTCGAAAACTACTGCACGGATTCTTATAAAATTTAGAACACATATTCTAGATATAAATTCTCACAAGATAAATCAGTCCCAATTTTACACTGTCCCACTGTTTTTGCGAGCCCCGCGATTCATCTCTCCTATAGCCTTTGGGACTTCGTGGATCAAAGGAATAACAGATTTAGTCGTGTTAACAAATTCATTATTTGTTTTTTTTAGGTCATTACGCTGTTTTTGAGCTTCCTTGGGTAGATTTTTTAATGTTTCACCAGCTTTATGCACAGCAGGAATCTTTCCAATGCCTTGTTCAATACCTTTTGCTGGATTTTTAATAAATTGTCCAACATCATGGAAAAAACCCTTTACGCTTCCTGATGAACTTAGTTCTGTAAAAATAGAGTTAATAAATCAGATATATTAAAAATTATTTCAAAAATAGATTATGAATTCATAGTAAACTATACAATTGATTCAAATTAATTACAAGAAAATTCAAAATGAATCTAGAATTTCAAGTCGAAGTGGGATTAAAGTATGCTTTAATATTATTAAATTATAATTATTATATTATATTATTTTATTATAATTACCAATAGAACTGCAGTAAACTGCAAAGATGAAGACGAAAGTACTAAAAGCGAGCTTCATTTTCACTGATTTTTCTTAAGATTTCGTGGAATAAAGAGCACTTAATAAATTGGCAGATAACTTCGGCTTATATATATATGGTGATCATCTTTCCATAAAAAAATGAGATATATTGTGGGAGTAAAATGGAGGAAGTAGTTATTATTGTTTGGGAATTATTGATGACTTGTTTTTCCTTATGACCTTTGAAGTTTTCCGTTGAATGTTTCACAATATTTTTACAATTGTATTATTTTTTATTTGATACCTATTATATTCATCACTTGAGTAATGATTCGAGTAACGTAAATCGACAACTCATGAATGAAGTTTGTCACAAATACAATCCTATTTACATATCTGTATTTTCCGGTTTAGAAATTGTATCACAACACTTATTATTGACAACATACACCAAAACTTAGAAGTAAACGAACTGTAAAATATAAAGTTAAATTTTATGAGTTATTAATTACAAGGAATTAAAAAATATATTTCAAAAGGTTTCTAAGAATTTTAAGGGATTTTGACGATTTCCAAGTAGTTTTGATTAAATTCAAAAGAATTTTATAATTTCTAAATGATTTCGTGGAACTTTAAAGGATTTCAGGGTATTTCGTGGAATTTTAAAAGAATTCATTCAATATTAAGAGATTTTTGCAAGAACTTTGAAGGATTTTAATGGATTTTGAATGTCTGACAATTTGGAGGAATTTTAAGATATTTCAATGAATTTTAAGGGATTTGAAATGTCTGTATGAAACTTTAAGAGATTGCAAACAGTTTCTAGGGTTTTAAGGAATTTAAAAATTTTTTGTGTAATTTCGAGGAATTTTCAGAGATTTTAACGTATTATAAGGAATTTTGACGATTTTTAAATGATTTTAGGAGAATTCAAGAGATTTTTATGATTTATACAAGATTTTGTGAAATATTAAAAGATTTCCTGGAATTTGATGAGATTTATAATAATTTAAATTAATTTTAAGGAATTTCCAAAAGTTTCTATGAATTTTAAGAGATTTTCACGAATTTTAACGAATTTCAGGAGATTTTTATAATTTTTAAAATATTGCATGGATTTTGAAAGATTTTAAAGTTTGTCGGGTAATTTTATTGAGGGATTTCAAAAGATTTTCATGATTTTGAAAGATATCGTCAAATTTTTAGGGATTTCAAGAGGTTTTTCTGATTTTCAAAAGATTTCGTGGATTTTTAAGGATTTCATGAAATTTTAAGGGATTTTTTAGGAATTTTGTAAAATATTTGTGAAATTTTAAAGGATTTCATAGTATTTTATGAGATTTCTAATAATTTTAAATATAATTTCAAGATATTTTTCTGATTTTTAAAAAATTTTGTTGAAGTTTTAAGGATTTCAGGGTATTTTGTGGAATTTTAAAAGAACCCATGCAATATTAAGAGATTTTTGAAAGAACTTTAAAGGATTTTAATGGATTTTGAATGTCTGAAAATTTGGAAGAATTTTAAGATATTTCAACGAATTTTAATGGATTTGAAATGTTTTGTGTGAAACTTTAAGAGATTTCAAACAGTTTCTAGGGTTTTAAGGAATTTAAAAATTTTTTGTGTAATTTTGAGGAATTTTCAGAGATTTTAATGTATTGTAATGAATTTTGACGATTTTTAAATGATTTTAAGAGAATTCAAGGGATTTTTATGATTTATAAAAGATTTTGTGAAATATTAAAAAATTTCCTGGAATTTGATGAGATTTCTAATAATTTTAATAAATTTTAAAGGATATAAAGGGAATATTATCGTAGAATTTTAAGGAATTTCCAAAAGTTTCTACGAATTTTAACGAATTTCAGGAGATTTTTATAATTTTTAAAATGTTGTATGGATTTTGAAGGATTTTAAAGTTTGTCTGGTAATTTTATTAAGGGATTTCAAAAGATTTTTATGACTCTCGAGGTTTCGTAGAATTTAAAAGGATTTTGAAAGTTATCGTCAAATTTTTAGGGATTTCAAGAGGTTTTTCTGATTTTCACAAGATTTCGTGGATTTTTAAAGATTTCATGAAATTTTAAAGGATTTTTAGGAATTTTATAAAAAAATTTGTGAAATTTTAAAGGATTTCATGGTATTTTATGAGATTTCTAATAATTTCAAATAATTTCAAGATATTTTTCTGATTTTAAAAAATTTTGTTGACGTTTTAAGGATTTCATGGAATTTTTTGAGGATTTTTAAGAATTTTTAGATATTTTCAGTATTTTCACAAATTTTAACGAATTTCAAAAGGTTTCTAAGAATATTTTAAGAGATTTTAACGAATTTTGGATTTCGAAGTTTTTTGTAAAATTTTAAGAGACGAATAAATCAACATGTGCGTTATTATGTATGTATTTTGTTTTCCTTGTTACAATTACAAGTCATTCAAAAGCCAATCAGGTTTGCAACAACAATGCATGCGAGGTTTTCGATACATTTCGTGACACCACTTTTTTAAGACAGGATTGCAAGTTTTAAGATAGGGTTGCAATTCATTTTTCTTTTTTATTCGTATACATTTTATTCATTCCTAAAGTTTAAGACGAATTGTTTAACTATATTTTCAAATAATTAATCATTAGCTCTATAATAACCTCTTTTTGCAATCGCTATGCGATCCTCGCGACCTATCTCTTCTACAGTACTCGAGATTCCACCAATGATAGGAATAACAATTTTAGTCGTGTTTTTAAATTCATTACTGTCTTTTCTTAATCCATTGCGTTCTTTTTGAGTTTCCTTGGGTAGATGTTCTAACTCTTGGCCAACTCTATGCACAGAAGGAATTTTTCCAATGTCTTTTGTAATATCTTCTGCAGGATGACTAATAAAATGTCCAACATCATGGAAAAACCGATGTATGCTTATTGATAAACTTAGTTCTGTAAAATGAAAATAGAGATTTATTATAATTATATTTTTTCATATTACTAAACCTGGAAGTCAATTAGTTTAATATTCTTTGCATAATGTGATATTTACCAACAAAACTGCAGTAAATTGCGAAGATAAAGACAAAAGCACTGAAGACGAACTTCATTTTCACTGATGATTATTTTGAAATTCGTGAAAAGAAACTAATAAGAGTTTCTCTTATATGATTGTCAGCAACCCTTTTTTATTATGGAAATTAAGCAAATTTTAGGAATGAAAATGAGGAAATAGATTTATTATCTTAGAATTTAAATGATTTGTACATCTTTGTAAATTTAATTTATTATACTCTTGAACTTCTCAAAAGCGTGGATTTCATGATTTTTACTACTCTGTACACAGTGTCATTAAATCTAAAATTGTCTTTTTATCGCTCAAAGTTGACATTCTAGTACATAATACGAACACGAGGAATGCATATCAATTTTTAAAAGAAGTTTTTAAATGTTAAAAAAAAATAAATTCATTTTATTAGATTATTTGCGAAGTCAAGGTTGGCAATTTCGGTTTTAAACAATTTTCACGACATTTTATTAACCAAATTGTTTTTTTCCTTAATGTTTTCATTTGTATAATGCTTATCATAAGTTATTATAGTGTATTAAATATTTTCTATCATATAGTCAACATTGCGGCAATTGAGGTCAGTGAAAACTATAATAACAGAGTCGAGATTTTAAATTAAAGAATTAAAATTTAATTGAAACCTGAAATATCCAGTAATCTCCCAAAGATCAAATTAAAAATTTTAAAAAATGATAAGCATGACATAAGAATTAAAACTTTCCGAACAAAACAAATTTTTCCGTTCATACTTTTATTTGCGACAGAAAACTCAAAGATTACATAACAGCAATGATGTTTCTCGATTCACAAATCATAATTAAAATGATCAAACAAGGTATCTGCGTCACAGCTAACGAAATATATTTGCATAAATTTTATGACATTTTTCGTAATTCACGAGAGTCAATTCCAATTTTTTAATTACCTTGTTATTGAGTGAATGATGCTATTAAATATTTGTGATGCTGATATTATGTTTCCGCTAATTTGGTTTATTGCTCAATAATGCAACAATATTTGACAATTTTTAAGATACATTTTATTTCATTATTTATTTTATAATTAATGAAAGAAAATTTATAAGGCGATAATAATATTTTTATTTTTATAAACTAATGTTAAAAAATTCCTGTAAAATATTTTGCAAGTCGGTTTAAGCATAGCCATGTCCAGGTGAACCCGATACAGAGACCATTGTTCCAGTTCCACCATTATTAGCAGACTTTGCACACTCTGGACAATTCTGAGGACAGTTTTTACAAGTTTCATAACGTTTTGAGCTAAATCTGCCTTTTAGTTTGTAGTAACCTCGTTTAGCTTCGCTGATAGGATTGCGCACAAATTGATGAGCTGATTGATAAATTTTTTTATCTTTCAACTTTTCATGCGTTCGACGCACGAAACCGGGTGTTTGTCGTCCAGCTGCTCCTCCATATCCTTCACCTCCCTGTGCTGAACTTAATTCTGTAAAAGAAACATAAATACTCATGAAATGAGGAAACAAAGTGAAAGAATTAATTTTAAAAACCTATGTTTAGGCTTTGAGTACAATTTATATGCAATAAATATAAAAAATGCTATATAAGAAATATAATTATGATAACTAATGCTTACCAATAAAATTGAATAAAACCATACAGGTAACGAAGAGACTAGCAACAGCGAATTTCATTTTCACTCTGATGAAGAGAAAATATGATTATTCTAGAATTTTCGAGCTGCTAATGTTAAATTTTTCGTATATTACTCGTTAATATATCTGTCAACGGCCTTAATAAAAGTTTATCAGTATCAGTATCAGATCATTTTAAAATGTATTTAAGTTATTTACATTAACATCATTTTACATGTTTTAAGCGTGCTTCTTTTACAAAATTCTTCAAAATAAAGACATCATTTGATGTTATTAATTTCACATATCTTTTTCTCAAAATTTGAGAATTTAATCGCTATTCTTATTAATTATTCACATATTTCATAACAAATCTACCCTAATTTTAGATTAGTGATGTTTTTTCTAGCGCGATTTGTCAAGAAAAAATATTGCTCTTTTCTTGATAATATCGAGATCAAGAAAATTTCATAAAATTATTTATTTTTTAGAAAATTCATACAGAATTTGTAAACACTATCATGAACTTCAAAATTTGTCTTTTTGATAAATAATTTTAATAATGATGTAACTTCTAGCCATAAAATTTTCCACGATAAACATTTTAAAGCAGTATATATAGGTTTATAAAAATGTGAATTTTTATCATATTTATGGTTTTTTAGTGTCTATACTGGTTCGGATGTTATTTGAGAGTTTGAAGAAGTTAAGAATCTTGCTCGCTTTTTCGGAATATTTTGAATGAATTATCGCTGGAATTAAATAACAAGAGTAGTTTTTTATTTGTAATTAACGAAACAAATTTACAATTCGAGAATAATATTTTTACTTTTACAGTAATGTTACAAAATTCCTGTAAATTATGTTAGAAACCCATTCCAGGATAACCCATTCCAGCAGAACCCATTCCAGCAGAACCCATTCCAGCAGAACCCATTCCACCTGTTGATGGATAACCAGTGCTTGTGGATGATTGACCGCCTCCAAACAATTTTCTTTTTAATTTTTCGTAGGCCTTTTCAATATCTTCGTTGGGGTGGTGAGCGAAATGGTAAATTTTCCTGTGGAGTTTGTTCTTTTCGAACTTTTCTTTCATTCTAGGAAAGAAACCTGGCTTTTCTTGTCCTGCAGTTTGTCCTGCAGTTTGTCCTCCAAATCCTCCAACTCCTCCAAATCCTTCCTGTGCTGAAGTGAATTCTGAAAACAAAAAATAAATATTTATGAAAACGAGTCCAAAAATTATAAACATTATTTATATCATTTAAAAATATCAATTTCCTAAATCACTTGTAATCTTCACTTCTTTTTATTAGTCATTTAAATTCAATAGTTTGGAAAAGTGAATAAAAAACATAACTCATGCTTACCAAACAAATTGATCAAAACCACACAGGCAAAGAAGAGAATAGCAACGAACTTCATTTTCACTAAATGAAGAAAGATAACTACATTTAGAATTCTTGAATAATAAATGTTACATTTTTTGTATGCCACTCGCTAATATATGTCCCAACGGTGATCATAAATTTATTTTGTTTTCTCACGAATGCGTCAGTCATATAATTTAATAATGTGTTTACAAGTCACGATTTTTTGAATAAAGTTGTTTTATTATATTGAATGGTTTACGTAGACTTAATTTTATAATTTTTTACTAAACGAATTAAGTACTAAAGTCATTGCACATAAACACACTTATTTTTTTTACATTATTTTCAACACATTAAAGGTAACCATGATGAAGCCTTCACAGTTCAGAATTCTAATTAAGCACTTCTTTAACTTTTTGTATTAAGAAATAATTTATGCCCTAATTAAAGACTAACATTAATAATGATTTCTCAATTTCTAGGTATATATTTTTCAGACTACATATATTATGTTTATAATAGATTCTCGATTAAATGAGGAAAAGATAAATATCGTAATTAATGAGACTCAATGTAGAACTCGAAAATAATATTTTTATTTTTCAGATACATGTTACAGAATTTCTGTAAATTATCTTAGAAACCCGATCCAGGGTAACCCATTCCAGGATAAGGATAACCTGGTCCAGCAGGAGGAGGATGAGGATAACCTGGTCCACCAGGAGGAGGATAATTATACTGCGATGAATGTGAACTCGATGGGGGGACATTATAGGTTGGTTTATGGTTCCCGAAGGGAAGTTTGGATTTCAATTTATGGAAAGTTTGTTTAGCTTCGCCGGAGGGATTTTGATAGACATGGTAAATTTTAGTATGTTCAAATTTTTTCTTCAATTCCGTTCTGAGACCCGGCTTCTGTCCAAGATATTGTCTAGAATGTTCAGGTCCTTCAAAAGGTCCTCCTGATGACTGTGCTGAACTTAATTCTGCAAAAGAAAAATAAATATTTATATGATAATGAGAAAATAGTTGAACTATTATTTAAAAATCCAGTTTTGACTAGCAATACAATTTATGTTGGCTAATAGTTATCTGCCATTGCATTCCAACTATCAAATTATTTTTAAAAACCGATGTTATAATTACCAACAAAGTTGAATAAAACCACACAGGTTACGAAGAGAGTAGCAACGACGAACTTCATTTTGACTAAATGAACAACGAATGTTAAATTTTCATATGCTGATATATATATCAACTATCTATATGCACATACATATACCATATATATATCTAGTATCTATACATCACTATCATAAAATCTGTAGCTCATCGCTTCTTCAATGCGTCAAAGTCATAAATAAATTCACAATAAATGTTTGAATGTTGTCTCTTACTCTTTTTCATGTCTTATTTACGTTACTTAAATTTATGATCTTTTACCATCCAAGAACAAATTCCTCAAAGTCTACATTGTGACGCTCTACACTGAGAAAAATATTTTGTGCAACAGAATATGTTTTGTTGGCTGAAAAAAATTTTTGTTGGTTTGACAAAACATTTTTTTGGTTTAAGAAAACGTTTTCTTGACCCAACAAAAAAATTTTGTTGCACAAATACCAACAAAATTATTTTATGGTCCGGACCAAACCTTTTTTTCAGTGTTAACGTTACAGAATCATTACAAATTCTAATTAAGCATTTCTTTAACTTTTTGTATTAAAAAATAATTTATGCCCTCATTAAAGACTAACATTAATAATGATTTTTCAATTTCTAGGTATATATTTTTCAGACTACATATATTATGTTTATAATAGATTCTCGATTAAATGAGGAAAAGATAAATATCGTAATTAATGAGACTCAATGAAGAACTCGAAAATAATATTTTTATTTTCCAGATACATGTTACAGAATTTCTGTAAATTATTTTAGAAACCCGATCCAGGGTAACCCATTCCAGGATAAGGATAACCTGGTCCACCAGGAGGAGGATAATTGAAGGGTTACATGCAATAAGCAGTTATAGAATTTTAGCACTCGATTTAGTAAACCCCTGAGAGTTTAAAAAAATTTTTTTTTATAATGAGCAATAAAAGATATGCAAGAAAATTTCCGAATTAAATATGTGTTTTAAAAATCGAAATTAGAAAAAAAATTTTAAAGGCTCTCCGGAATCAACTAAACCGAGCCTTAAAATTCTATAATTATTGCATGTAACCTCTCAATTATGCTGTGTTGATTGTGAACTCCATGGGGGGACATTATAGATTTGGTTATTGTTCTCGAAGGGAAATTTGACTTTCATTTTATGGAAAGTTTGTTTAGCTTCGCCTTTGGGATTTTGATAGACATGGTAAATTTTAGAATGTTCCAATTTTTTCTTCATTTCCGTTCTGAGACCCGACTTTTGTCCAAGATGTTGTCTAGAATGTTCAGGTCCTTCAAAAGATTCTCCTGATGACTGTGCTGAACAGTGGCGTAGCAACCGGGGGGGCAGGAGGGGCAGCTGCCCCCCCGTAAATTTGGACGGGGGGGCAATATAGTCATTTTGCCCCCCACTGAAAAAGAAGTGATAGTTGTTAAAATAACTAAGATGTTTGTGATGCTTAAATAAAAATGCATTTATATATAATATATACTAGCAAACACGCGCGCTACGCGCACGATTATTTATTTAATTTCTTACAACTTCAAGTCATTAAAAAATCAATGAAATTTTGCTGATTCAAATTTAGAGATTATGTTTGAAACAACAATGTATCCGAAATTTTAGGGACATTTCGTTACATCACTTTTTTTAGAGAAATATTTCAAGAAGTTTCTAGGAATTTTAATGGATTTTGACCATTTTCAAGTGATTTTTACGAGTTTCAAGGTATTTGAAGAGATTTCAAAAGGTTTCAGAGAATTTTAAGGGACTTTAAGGAATTTTAAATGTTATAATAAAATTTCCAGGAATTTTACAAGAAGTCAAGAGATTTTAATAATTTTAACGGATTTTCTGATTTTTAAAGGATTTTATAGAATTTTCAGGATTTCATGGAACGTAACGAGATTTCTAATAACATTAATGGATTTTAAATGACGTAAAGAGACTTTACATGTTATCGTAGAATTTTAAGAATTTTAAGAAGTTTCTGGGAATTTTAAGGTAATTTTATTGAGGGATTTAAAATGAATTTCTATACATATATGATTTTTAAAAGAATTTGTAGAATTTAAAAGCATTTCGAAGCTTGTTGTAAAATTTTAAGGGATTTTATGAGATTGTTCTAATTATTAAAAGATTTTGAACAATTTTTAAGGATTTCATGAAATTTGATAAGATTTATAAGGATTTTAAGAAATTCTAAATGTTAAGAAATTCCAAGAGTTTTTTTTAAGAATTTATAGAGATTTTTGCTAATTTTAACTTGGATTTCAAGAGATTTATAATTTTAATGGTTTTTGTGGATTTTTAAGGGATTGCAAGAGGAGTTTTAAGAAATCTTTACGAATTTTAAGCAATTTCGAAGGTTTTCATTAAATTTTGTTATTTGAAAAGGTTTCTGAGTGTTTTAAGAGAATTTAAGGGATTTTATGAAGTTTCGAGGAATTTTAAGAGGTTTCAAAGGGTTTCAGAGAATTTTAAGAGACTTTAAGGAATTTTAAACATTGTAATATAATTTTTAGGAATTTTAGAGGAAGTCAAGAGATTTTAATAATTTTAAAAATATTTTAATGGAAATTTAAATAATTCTGTGAAATTTTATAAGATTTCTAATAATTTTAATAGATGTTAAAGGACGTCAAGGAACTTTAAATGTTATGGTATAATTTAAAGAACTTCAAGCAGTTTCTGGGAATTTTAAGAAGTTTTCACGAATTTTAAAAGATTTCAAGAGAGTTTTATGAGTTTTAATATATTTTATAGGTTTAAAGGATTTTAAAGTTTGTCAGGTCATTTTATTGATTTCTCTAATTTTTAAAAGATTTTGTAGAATTTTTAAGGATTTCATGGAATTTGATAAGATTTCTAACGATTTTAAGAAATTATAAATGTTGAGAAATTCTAAGAGGTTTTTAGGAATTTGTAGAGCTTTTTCCGAGTTTTAACTTGGATATCAAGTTATTTATGATTTTAATCGTTTTTGTATATTTTTAAGGGATTACAAGAGGTTTTTGGGAGTTTTAAGAAATCTTAACGAATTTTAAGGTATTTCGAAGGTTTTCCTGAAATTTTTTTGCGCCATTAGTTTGTTTTTCTTCTTTCATCTTCAAGTAATTCAAAAGCCAATCAGGTTTGCAACAACAATATCTGCGAGATTTTCGAGACATTTCGTGACATCACTTTTTTAAGATAGGATATGTATATGATGACTTTTTGTCATTCGAGTTTGCCCCCCCACGAAAAATTCCGTTGCTACGCCCCTGGTGCTGAACTTAATTCTGCAAAAGGGAAATAAATATTTATATGATAATGAGAAAACAGTTGAACTATTATTTAAAAATCCAGTTTTGACTATCAATACAGTTTATGTTGGCTAATAGTTATCTGCCATTGCATTCCAACTATCAAATTATTTTTAAAAACCGATGTTATAATTACCAACAAAGTTGAATAAAACCACACAGGTTACGAAGAGAGTAGCAACGACGAACTTCATTTTGACTAAATGAACAACGAATGTTAAATTTTCATATAATGATCGCCAATATACATATATATATCAACTATTTATATATATATATATATATATATATATATATATATATATTTATTAAGTATCTACACATCAATTATCATAAAATTTAAAGCTCATCGCTTTCTTAACGCGACAGAGTCATAAGAAATTCACAATAAATGTTTGAATGCTGTCTCTTACTCTTTTTCATGACTTATTTACGTTACTTTTTATGATCTTTTACCATCCAAGAACAAATTCCTCAAAGTTTACATATCTTTATAAGAATTTTATCATGTCTGTTATTGTTGTTGACGAATATCATCGTGATAATGCTTTAATATGGAGTTTAAACTTTAAAAAATTATTCCATATTCTAAAATATTAAGTTTCATGAAAATAAATAAATAAATTATAAATAACGAAAATTTATGTGCTCAGATTTGGGAAACCTCATTAGAGGCGGAATAAATTATTCTAAAACTGCCTTTTTGTAAAACCATCACGTCTCCATTTCAGTGTCATTTCCCTTCATAATGAGGCCTCTCTTTCAAGACATTTTTATTTATGAATGCCTGCATGAAAACGTTTTTCAAAGTCATTTTTCCTGACCAAACTTGAAAAGTCCAAGAAAAAAACCTTCAACCAATAACGAAGGTTCAGTCACACTTTCATGAATGCGAACTCTTATAAGGAACCGGAAAAAGTCGTAAATTTTCAGAAATTGCTCCAGTATAAATTTGGACAAAGAATTTAGCTTGTAGCATATAACTTTAAGCTATTTCGGCTTAAAGTTAAAAGTCAACCTAACAACAGGGGGTTTCTGCTCTTGAAACACGCAAAACTAGAGTATCTTGGGAACAGCAGGTCCGATCGTAAAACTAGTCGAAAGGACAAAGGATCTGTTCACTACCAAAATCTAACAAACCGGTTTTAAATTTAAAAAATAAAAATTACACGAGAAATTACTGCGATAATTCAATAATTATTTTTAATGTTTTAACGACTTAATGATACTAAATAATATTTATGATTGTAATTGAATTATTGACTTATTAAGTATTATAAATAAGGATAAGGGAAGAAGAGCATTATTTAATAAATCATTATGGCTCAGGTTTTCATTTTACGATGTTAGGGTTCTAAAGTAATAAACATTACGTCCTTCCTATATATTCACCTCTCGATTTAATAACCGATTTTACGATTTGATCATTATTTTTTATTACAATTTAATTATTCACATGATAATTTACTATTTCGTTATTTTGCTACAATTTTTTTTCTGATATAATAAAGTACAGAAACTTATGAAAGAAATGAAATATAATCCTGCCTTACTTATATGTTATGTAATTTGGTAGTTATTGTATGTTTATCTGTTATTTGATTTTTAGAATGAGTTTGTACACCTGTGAAGTAGAAATAGTAATGCAAATGATTGGAATCTGTTCCCAATTGCAGAAGCGGAAATTCTACGCACGGAGAGCTTGCCTGACTTCCGCGGAGTGCATTTAGAGCCATCCTGATTTACAAACCAAATTAACAAAATGTTAATTATGTGCGATTACGCCCCGAGTTACTACCGTTAATGGATCTCCTATCGTGATAAAGTTCGTTGAGTTTATCTGCCCTTTTTCCCATTTCTCTCGCTTTTGTGTTTCAGAATAGTCTTTTGCATATTTTATGCGTTTCTCATCAGTTTCTCACATTCTTAACTTTACAATGGCTCAAAGAAAATAAATTAGATTTATCCATCCGAAGGAAACAAGCAACTTAATAGTTGCATTAAATATGTTATTAAATAAAATAAAATTAAATATTTATGCATTAAATAGGGTTATTTCCTAAGTTAGATATCAGTTATCCAATGAATGGATCTTATAGTTTATAAAATTCTAAATTTAAAAATGCCCATCAAATATTTTTTGCATATTGTTTACTATTTTTAATTTAATGTTGAAATTTGAATTTTCTAACACGGTTTCGATTGGAGGGCCACTCTGACGTCATAGCGGTCGGATTTTCGACCAATCACAGCTTATGTGTCAGTGATTCTCAAATATGTTTTTCTTCTGTCGATATTTTGTTTTGGTTATGTCCACATCGAAAATAGAAGTCGGTAAATATTGTTTAAAAAATGCCAAACGAGGGTTTCGTAAAAGTCAATAGTGGAAATCTACCGAAAGTAGATGTATATTTATGGTATCGGAGTATTTTAAGAGTAATTGTGACGTTTCGCATCTATTCGAGATTTTCGAATTATTTTTCGAGAGGAATTTCGTAGAATTTTATGGAATTTTAAGATATTTCATGAAATTCTAAAGGAATTCATGCAATTTTAAGAGATTTTTAAGAATTTTAAGGGATTTTAAGAGTTTTTGATTGTTTTGAAATTTTGAGGAATTTTAAGAGGTTTCTAAAAATTTTAAAAGATTTCAACTTTAAGCGATTTCAAAAGGTTTGTAAGAGTATTATGGGGTTTTAAGAAATTTTATGAGATTTATAATAATTTTAAGTGATTTGAAGAGATTTTTCTGTTATTTAAAAGATTTTGTGAGAATTTTAAAGGATTTCATGGAATTTGATAAGATTTCCAGATAATTTTAAGGGACTTTACAGATATAAAGGGATTTTCAATGTTACCGTAAAATTTCAAGAATTTTCTGGGAATTCTAAGAGATTTTAAAGTTTGTCATGGAATTTTATGGAGAGATTTCAAAAGATTTTTACAAATTTTCAAAGATTTAGTAGAATTTAAAAGGATTTCAAAGGCTGTACATTTTTTAAGGGCTTTCAAGAAAGTTGATTTTTAAAAGATATTGTGGAATTTTTTAGATTTTATGGATTTTTATGAGATTTCTAATAATTTTAAAAGATTTCAAGAGATTTTTTTAATTTTTAAAAGATTTTGTAGAATCGTTAACGATTTCGTGGAATTTGATGAGATTTATAATCTAAAAATTCTAGGATTTTTTAGAGATTTTCATGAATTTTAACGTGGATTTGAGAAAATTTATGAGTTTGAAAATTTTTGTGGAATTTTAACAGATTTCATGGAATTTGAAGATATTTCTAATACTTTTAATGGATTTTAAAGGATTTAAAGGGGATTTTAATTATTATCATAGAATTTGAAAGAATTTTAAGATAGATTTTAAGAGATTAATGATTTTGAAGGACATTTTGCCCCCCACTTAAAAACAAGTGATAGTGATTTTTTATCCCCATCGCATTAAATATTATCTCTAAAATTATTTCACATTTTGCGTACATTGCAATTTAACATTAAAAAATTTGAAATTCGCATTTGCCCCCCCCCCCACGAAAAATTCCGTTGTTACGCCCCTGGTCTCAAGTATACCATTTGAAATTTTTTTTTAAACTGTAAGTTTTAAGTTATTTCATAAATTAAAAGTAATTAAGATGTGAGTTTTAATTAATTTGCGTAAAATTAAATTAAAAGTTGTTGTACTTTATAAATAAATATATAAAATATATAAATTGATCTATAAAGGGATAAGGCAGGCGCGTATCCGGAGGGGGGTTTGTGGGTTCACCCCCACTCCCAAAAAAAATGTCAGAAAAGTTGTCGTGGGTATATATGTATATATACCCCCCCGAAAAATTTTTCTGCCTACGCGCCTGGGATAAGGGGTAATCAAGTTATTACTTAAATTAAATTAAATTATATATTATATTTTTTTATTTTTTATTAGGTAAATAATTAACTGTTTCTATTAAAAATATTTTAATTTGTAGAACCATATTATAATACGTTTAGAAAAGGTTTTCTTTTTTAGTAACCACAGCCCTGAAAGAAATGGGAAGTTTGTTTATAAATCTGCATACCAAGCAGAACAAAGTAGATTCAATTCAGCTTGAGCCAACACGTGTTCATTTTCAAACTGGCACCGGAACCGGCACGTCGAATTGTCGTCTGCTAGAATCTCACTACATACATATAGAATAAAGGATTCTTTTGTTTTCTCCGTTTTCTCGAGTGGCACGAGTGCATTTCAATAATTTGGTCTTTTCGCTTGTATTGATTTGTTTCAATTTTTTCTTCAAAATTATTCTTAAAAACTGATTATAATGCGGTCTAATTCACAGAAAAATAAAATGTCCAAGGATTTTCGTGATTTTTGATCTTTTTTATTGTTACGTGATGTTTAATCGTCAACCTCAAAAATGTCGACCAAAATCGTAAGTTTTTAATGAAATTTATTTTAATTTCATTTAATTAAGATTATATTTCAATATAAATTTCCCGTTTAACATTACTATATTTCACTAGGTTCGTTTTTTATTTTATTTTTTGAAATAATGACATTTTAAAGATTTGAGGTTAAGTTTATCGATTTTCTACGTCAAATCAAATTTCCAATGATTACAGTATTTTATATAAATAATTAAAAATTTAATATTCTCAGGATTTTTTGGTATACTATCGTATATTAGTATATTTAAAAATCTAAAATAGCCTCTGAAATAAGGTCTGCGGTTATATAGAATTAAACTTTTTGTCCTTTTTGTTATATCGACGATTATAGATTTCATTTGTAAATACGTCTTTTTCCATTTTTCTTTCAATTTGCATTTCCTCCTGCAATTAAAAACTAGCCTCTGGTCTTTTATGTTCATAATTTATATGATATAAAATTTATTTTTAGAAATACGAAATTTATGTATATTATTCTATTACTATTTTTAATAAAAGAATTAAAAATTTGTAGATTCGGCGAAATCCACGACAACTACAATTGGATTGAATGTGTCTCTGCCAAAAATCCAAACAAAAACTACTTTTTTAATGTGAGATCTCATTGTCGAACTTGGACAAGGCCAGTCCCAGAAAACGTTGACCTTCCGTTTTTTAATCCACACGTGGTATGAATTTTTGAAATATATACATACTTAAATGCATAATCCAATCTACAGATTTGATAATTTATAAATATGAACTTATTTCATTACAAAAATAACAAAACGGAGCTTTGATAATGAAATACATATAGTTCCGATTTTGTAATACCTCCAAGTTCAATTCTTCAAGTTGAAATAATCCAAAATTAAACAACCTTTATTTTTAGAATCTGTAAATCTTAAAGTTAAAATTTAATGTATTGAATACTATAGATTTTAGAGATGTAAATGATGTTATCTGAAATAAATGTTGACCTTAAGGGCATGTAATACTTTACCATAAGAACAAATTAGTTAAACCAATTATACATTCATAATAATAAATATTTTTATCTAATAAGAGTCAATAAACTTTCGCCTCATATAGACGAAGGTTTATTGACTCTTATTAGCTAAAAATATTTATTATTGTGAGTGTATAATTGGTTTAACTAATTTGCTCTTATAGTAAAGTATTACATGCCCTTAAGACTTGACTTTAAACTTGTAATAATCTCAATTTTTAATAACTGCCTAAAGTGTAAAGACATAAACTTCCCTTTAAAGGTTCCAGCACAAACAAGTGATAATGAGAACGAGCCTTCACCCCCAGTTTCTGATCTCGACAATGCTTCTTTTCAAGACAACGATGAAAACGATGAAATTGAAAAAGCAATTCAAGAAGAACAAAGATTTTTCGAAATCGCCAATAAAATTTACTATCATGGTGCTCGAAATTCTCGACATTCTCGTAGATCCCGAAGAAAAATACTCGAAGACATTCCAGAAGAAGATTCCGAGCTTAACGAAACCATTCCAGTCACAGATTTTCTCGAAATTCAGTATTTATCCGAAGATTCTGCAAAACGTTTACGATCTCCAAGTTCTTCATCTTCTGAATCCAGCCAAGAATCGAGTACTGAATCTTCAAAAAAATCTTCTTCGAGTTGCCATTGCAGTTGTTGCGATGTTTCAAAAGATGATTCCGATAGTGTAGCCCGAAGCTACGAAAGTTCTACTTCTTATCAAAGTCTTTCATCCAATTTTTCAGCGCCTAGACTTAAAGAAATTACTTTTTCGGATTTGATAACAGAACCTAAAAAGAAATGGAGAAGACGTAAGAAGTGCAAAATGGAGCCTTCAAAAGACGAAAAGAAACTGAGACTAACGCCCGAGAAGAGGATTTGTGATATGTATGGAATCAGGACGATTAGTTATGATCCTATTTTCGAATTTATTAATCCTATTCTTCCACCTGATGTTCAACCTTCTCGCTTGACTGATTGTAGTAGCATTGCTAGTCCTGTTCCAAATAGTCCTATTACAAGATTTGATGATCTTCCTCTTCACATTCAAGATCCAATTTTGAGTGAAGTGAGTTCTGGTTCAGAAAGCACGGACTCAATTGAACAGTTCCATGCAAATTTCAAGGAAGTGAGTCCTAAAATCATTGGAGGGCCTTTGGCTCAAAAGAAGAAATCATATGAAGATATTTTGGGGGGAAAGGTACTGTGCATAAAACTTTTGAGAATTGATTTGGACAAGGATTATTTACGTTGGAAGAGTAAAAATGATGATAAGAAAGAAGATTTGAAAATTGATCAAAAAGAAGAAGAGGGAGACGAAGAAGAAGAAGAAACTTCAGAAGATTCGGAAATAGAAAAAAGTGAGGAAAACTCTGGAAAATATAGTTTTACAGGAAACTCAGAAAGTGAAGAGAGTTTGAGAGATTTGAAAGGAAAGAGAAGATATCCCAGACGTGTTCGATCTTTTAGAAATTATAAAAGAAATAGAAAAATGTATGTTGAATCAGATTCAGAGACAGAAGACAAATATTTTGGATTTGTTCATAGACATTTTAGACCTCTTAAAAATAGGAAACAAATTTCGGAAATAAAATATTCTGAAATCGAAGAAAGAGGTGAAGATAGAAATGTTGAACAAGAAAAGAGTTTTGCAGAAGCAAATTCGGAAAGAAAAGAGAATTCTGAAAGAGAAAAAGGTAGTATCGATAAAATTTCTAAAGAAATGACTTGCGTTGAGCAAAATTTCGAGAGAAATTTAAATTCCGAAGCAAAAGAAAATTCAAAAACAGAAGATTCGGAAATAGAATTTTCGGAAAGAGAAGATGAAAGCAATGAACATTCCCAATATGATAGTAATAAAAATTCTTCTTACGAAGAAGAAAATTCCAGTGTTGGATGGGTAATCGTCAATTCTGAAGTTAATAAAATGGTTTTGAAAAAAGTTCTTGTTAATTCTGGATCTCTAGTAAATGAGAAAAAAGATGCTTCGAAGACGGATTTAGAGGAAAAGGGTGTCACAGAAAAGTCTGAAAGGGAAGAAAAATCAGAAGCTGACATAGTTCCCAATAAAGAAATGGAAGATCTAAGGATCGATTTTGAACGAACAGAAGATAAAATAAAATCTTTTGGGGCTGAAGATTTAGAGGTACGAGCTGAAATTGTTGATGATTTGACATTAAGAGAAAATATAGAAATGAGAGCAAATTCTCTTGAATTCCTTAATAGTACTTTATCAACTCAACAAGAATTATCATTATCAGAAAAGGTTCAAATTTGGAAGTCTTGTTTTCCTTTGCTTCAAACTTATTCTCAGGAGTTAGAAGAGAAAATAGAGGAAGGAAACAAAAGTCCAACTAAGAGTCAAGAAATTAAAAGTCAGGAAGATGAATTTCAGAATGGTCAACAGCCAATGGAAGTGGATGAGGAAGAAGAGCTCTTATTATTTCAAGAAGATAAACAGAAAAAAGTCCAAGAGAAGCCAAAAGTCGATCTGGAATCGTCTAATAAAACCCCAGAAAATATGGCTGCTGATGAGAAGATTGAAGATCTAAGAGTCGATTCTGAACGAAAAGAAGATAAAATAAAATCTTTTGAAGTCAAAGATTCGGAGAGACCGACTGAGATTGTTCAAGATTTGACAATAACAGAAAATACAGAAACGAAATCAAATTCTCTTGAATTCCTCGATAGTTGTAAATTAACTGCACGACAATTAACATTGAATGAGAAGATTGAACATTTAAAGTCTGGTGTCTCTTCGGTTCAAACTGATTTTGAGGAAGAAAGAGACAAAATAGAGGAAGAAAATAAAACTAAGAGTCAAGAAGTTAAAAGTCAGGAATGTGAAGTTCAGAATGGAGAAAAATTAACGGATGTGGATGAAGAAGAGCTCTTACTACTTGAGGGAGATACAATCGACGATGATGTGTTAATAGGTCTGGATGAGGAAGAACTCTTACTAAATGGAGAAGGAAGTATTGAAGGAGATAAGAATGAGATCTTGGATGAGGAAGAACTCTTGCTAACCCAAAAAGGAAAAGATGAAAGCCCGGAAAAAGAAAAGACATCAACTCTACCAGGAAATGGAAATGAAGAAGATAAAAGACGTGAAGAAGAATTATTAGGAAATAAAAATCAAAAAGATGAAAGAAATGAGGAATTGGTAATAACTGAAAATAGAAATGAATTAAAAGTGTTGCCAATTGAGAACGATAATAAGGAAAGAGAATTGACGTTAATTGAAAAGGACAGTAAGGGACGAGAATTGACAGAAACTGAAAAGGAAAAAGATAAAATCGTGGAAGAAAAGCCTATTGATTTGGATGAGGACAGATCACTGACTGAAACTAATTCTTCATTACTTCCAGAAGAAGGTAAAGATGATGAAGATGCAACGGATGTTGAGGATGGAGGAATTTTGTCAGAAAAGGAAAAAGATGTATGTCCAGAAGAGAAGCTAATCGATTCAGGTAATCGAAAAGACAAAAGTAAAAGTCCGGAACTTGAAAAGGAAAAAGATAAAATTGTGGAAGAAAAGCCTATTGATCTGGATGAGGACAGATCACTCACTGAAAGTTATTCTTTATTACTGGAATGTAGATCAGGAGAAGGTAAAGATAATGAAGGTGCAACGGATGTTGAGGATGGAAGAATTTTATCAGAAAAGGAAAAAAATGAAAGTCTAGAAGCGAAGTTAATCGATTCAGGTAAAAGAAAAGACAAAAGTAAAAGTCCGGAACTTGAAAAGGAATCGAATCTATCAGATAAAGGAAGTGAAATAGAATTTTTAGGAATTGTAAATCGAAATGATGAAAGAAATGAGGAATTGGTAATAATTGACAATAGAGATAAACCAGGATTCTTGCTAATTGAGAGCGAAGATGAGGAAGGAGAATTGGAAATGATAATTGGAAAGGGAAGTAAAGAACGAGATTTGTCAGGAACTGAAAAGGGAAAAGATAAAAATGTGGTAGATAAACCTTCGAATGTACATGAGGAAGGATCATCAGAAACTGACACCTGTTCTACAATACCGGAAGAACTACAAGTTTTCTCAGATACGGAAACCATAATAGGCGATTATCTATTGAGTCGAGCCTCACGAATAATTGACGAATCTGATAATTCCGACCAAACTCAAGTGATCTCTGATTCAGAAAGTGATTAGAAGATAGTAGGATTAAATAGTTTTTCTACTCTATTGACATTCAGTATTCTTTAATTCAGTATTTCAGTTCTTAATCCATATTTTCGTCGATGTCATTATATTGTATCGAAAAATAGAATAAAAGATAGTTGTTTGTTAAAGTATTTTATCAGTGTTTTTAAAAAAGGATGAGTTCTTAATTCATTGAAAGTGTTACAAATAAGTAGAGAAATAGTTTTGAATTATCAGTTTTATAAGTAAAATTGAAAGAAATTTTAATTCATTTTTATTTTTTTCGAGTAGGGATGTTATTTTGTCGAAGAATAGGAAAATTTTAAGATTGGTTTCCGCTCCAGCAGTTGCACGAGTTCTCAGGAACTTAGTACTCTTAGTACTCTTGAGATACAAGTTCTGATAAGGTTTTACGTAGGGAGTGCCCTGCACGTAAGGTCAGCATGTCAGGGGCTTGTCACCGTTCTCCACATTTCTCTTTGGTTCTCCACGCCTTCACACAAATCAAAATCTCTCGATATTGACCACATTTTCTATTTCAAAAGTAGATGTAAAAGTATGTAGTTGAAGAAATAAAGAAACTTGAATGTGGAGAAGTTGAGACTGTGGAGGAAATTTAATGTCTTTTGTGAAGTTTGTATATTTCATGTGGCAAATATGTATGTATGAGGAATTCCCAATGTTTTCCTTCTACGTTCAGTAAGGTAGGAGTGCCAGGACGATAAACGAGAGAACGGGAGAAAAGAAGAGAGAGATACAGGTGCAACGGTGCGGCTCGCCTCGATTATCTTCTTTTTACTGTTTTTACCACACTGGACTCTCCATGGACTATAAACACGTTTGTGTGTTTGTATTTTAGCTGTAGGATGTGTACCGAGAAACCTTGCCTGCGTACTCTTTGAAATACGGCAAAACACCTCTGCCTCTGGCGGAATCGAGATTCAAGGGAAAGAATAAGAAAGAAGATAAGAACCTGCAAGATGGAAGCCAAACAAAGTCGATCCTTTCTGGTTTTAGTTTACAAATTTTAACATTTAAAGAGATGCTACAATACTAGATATGTATTAGAAAATTATTATGAAGGCCTAACTATAAATTTTGTTAGGTTTCGTCAGGGGAAAATTGAAGAAGAAGATTCTCGAAAAGAATTTGTCTGATGCATCAGAAGATGGGCCGAGAAAAACGTGATGAGTTACTAATTAGCAAAATTTGTGTTGAGGATGTGTGAAGAGTGAGAAGTGATCTCAAAATACTAAATGAGAATCTTTTGCAAAAGCATTTTTTCCCGTTAGAGGCTCTTTAAATATTGAAAGAGGATGTCAAAAATACATGAATGTGTGTATTTAAAAAGTTAAGAGAAAATACTCTTTGTTTTTTATATTTTTTGGCTTGCACGAATTTATTAATTTGTAATCTTTTTAATTCTAGGTTCCTCGAGAAGAAGACGTTAAAAGGCTTCTGAAGTGCAGTTCCAAATTCCAATTTCTAAATTCAAGGATTCAAGGATGAAGATTTCTAATTCCTGAGATTAGGTAATTAATTTTGCTTCTTTAATTTTTTTTTCTTTTTCTCTTTATTTCTATAAATCTTGTTGCTTCTGTTTAATTATTCCTTTGGCCCTTATTACAGCTCCGCTCTTTGGAATGAGTAAAAACAATCGGATGCAAATGGGACAAGAAGAGATGGAAGACATCTTTCGGACAAGTTATCCCTCTCAATTCTCAAGATAGAGCTACCGAGGACAGATAATCCTTGACGCGTTAACCGTCACGGATAAACGTTCAGAGGTAACGTCTGCCATATGCTGGACTGGAAATACCAGCCGCGATTTTTGTCTGAGTGTTGGAGATCTTGGGTGCGAAGACGCAAAAAAAAAAGAAAAGGATATAATGGCAGAGTTTAAGACACAAAACTCCAAGGTATATATCATTGTATGTAATATAATTTTATTTTCTTTATCATATAGTATTATATTGTAGTATACCTCTGTAACTGTGCCTTTTCAGAATCTAATTAATGCATATCTAGCAGTATATAGTTAGAGGAAACAACTTCTGACTACTTCGCACGGGAACTGCTTCGGTGCCGTTCGCGACGCAACGAAATTCCAATGATGCGTCATTGTTTATATCGCACTTTGAATTATAACAAGGCGAAACCGTTACTTCTGGGGAATCATCCGACAACTATTCACCTATCGCGATTTTCTTCCAGGTCGACGATCAGTGACTTTGAATTCAGAAATTAGAAGTCAAGAAGATTCAAATTTAGAGCTTGTTTTATTTATTTATGGTAAGGAGGGTCTTCTACTATATAAATTTTTAAGTATCATTTTCTTGAAGAACTTGTTGAATCCCGGGAAAATCCTCCTCGGAAGAGTTTAATTAAAAACAAAAATCAATTCGGGTCTCATTTTTGGGCCCTAAACTTGAATCTCATTTTTAATTTTTGAAATTATTTAATTATTTTCAACACTCTTGAAGATTCGTATACTCTTGGTTATTTGATATCCCACTCTTTAGCCCTTAGTTTGGCTCTTTTTTGTTTTTGTCTCTCTTACTTTGTATCTTTGTTAAATTCTTCGATGTTTCCTTGGCAAAACATTCATTCTAAGTGTCGTTATTTGTTATTACAAGCGCAATTTTAGCGTGTAACGAGCCAAGGGCTGCAAATCCGTGAAAGGCGATAAGGATCGTTGGACCGACCGTGAACTTTGCACCGTGAGAGGATTTTTCCCGGCTTAACGAGTCATGTAGGAGTTCCCGCGCTTCGAGACAATGAAACTGAAGGTTCCCCTTTTCTTCCTTAGTTTGCAAATATATTTCTTTTTCCGTATATGAACGTTTGTTCAGTTTTAATTAAAAGAAGTTTTCAAGTTTTGAAATCGGACTTCTTTTCTGACCTTTGACATTTTTTTATAAGAATGAACTTCCCTTGCTTTCTATCCAGTTTTCATTTTAGGTTCTTTTTTTGCATTTTTTTTTATAAGGGATTTTATTTAAAACTATATTCATTGTTTGGCAAGAGATTTTCTATTCTATGACGTAGTATCAAAAATATCTTTGATAGTATATGTCTAGATCAAACTAATATGTCTTCGAATATGTCGTAACGAAGCTGAGAATTTATGTTCATAGTTTGAACAAAGACTCTAGCAAAATAAAATTTTGTTGATCTAACGCTATCTCTGCCGAGTCTTCAATTAAGTGATAAGTGTATAATAATACTTTCCTAAAATTGTTCAAATGTTTATAAAATCTTAAAATTCGATATGGAAGTTTTTATATTTTAAAGCCTAAAGTTTCGTGAAACCGTTTTTTTAAATATTAAATTTCCAAACGCTATAAAATGGAAAGTGTTATAACAGAAGCCTTAAATATTTTAAAACTTATTTTCAAGGTTTTCAACATTAAATTTTTTCCTAAATTCTGAAAGTTCTACAGATCTGAAAGTCCTAAAATTTGGAAGATTAAAGACTTCTACATTTACAAATTGCAATATTTTGGAAACATTTATCTTTGCAATTTATCTTTTTTTCAGAGTTCGCGGACGCTGCTTGAAGTTCATTGACATCCTCAAGAGCTGAAGAGTTTTTACAACATTCTAATTCCTCAACATCTTGGTTTTTGTATTTAGTCAATCTGGAAGACCTTCTTCGAAGCTTTCACGCCTTGAAGAAAGGAACTGACATTATCAGCTCTCAGTTAAAGAAATCCCTGAAGATTGGAAACTAGCTTTTACCTTCGAGTGGAGCCACTTGCCAAGGTCTTCCAACTTCATTCCAGGAGTCGGTAAGTCGAAACCTCTATTGATGACTGACGATGATGATTTTATTATTTGCTCATCAGATATTTAGATAAAGTTAGGAAATTTTAAATTTTGTTTTTTGTATTCCTAGAGTTTTCTATAAAAGGCCGAAGAACTGTTCCTGTATAAATTATAGTAACGGCTTTTAATTTTTTAGATGCTAATAAATTCTTACGTCAGTATTTCACGAAATTTATTATATAAGGATGAAATAAAATTTATATAATTATATTAAATTATAATTATATTAAATTTTTTAATTTCTAAATATTTAAAAGAATTTAATTTCTCCTTTTTTATAATATTTTGCTCTTTTTTGAATTTTTTAGGTTTATCATCAAAAATAAATATAATAGGCTCTCATCTCTTTTACAGGTCTGAGTCAGTATTGGCGCATATATTGCGGGTGGAAGGAATTATTATGTATTGGTGTGCAACCGGTGAGACGCAAGACGACAAGAGAGAAACAAAGATAGAATATTGCGCACGTTGGTTTCTGTCAGGGCCGTGTTAAAAATCTCTTTAAGGGTATGTGTTACTTACCATACGAGCAAATTTAGATTATTCGCATTTTTTCCCCATAATTTTTACTTTTTCAAAAAAATAATAGCGCACAGACGTCTATGTTTACGTTCTTTACGTCTTTGCACTATTATTTTTTTGAAAAAGTAAAAATTGTGGAAAAAAACTCGAGTAATCTCAATTTTGCTCATACGTTTGCTCACATGGTAAGTAACACATGACCTTAAGAAAAAGATTCCATTATCTTTTTCAATCCTTTTTGCTTCCTAGCCTATTCCTCAACATTTATTTTATCTATATTTTAAAATAATCCTAATCTTATGGCTATTCTTTTCAATTCTCTAGATATAGAGCATCATAAATATTAAAAGCTTTCATAGCTCAAATAAAACTTCCTCTCTCAAGATCTAAAACCAGACCCACTAGAACATCATAGAATATACTAAATACTAATAAAAATTTTTTTCCGATTTTCAGGATTCAAACCAGACTTGGACAACTCCTGATTCAGCTGTTTAACCAATGTCTCTGATGATACCTGTTACTCTTCTTCTGCAGTCAGTGGCCTACTCTCGATAACTACAGCCCTGCTGAAGAGGTTTGAGACGAAAGGGGCTTGAAACCTCTGGAGAGGGGCAGTTAGGCAGGTATTGGCGCGGGCGGTGGGGCGGGGGCGGATTGGAATGGAACGGAATGGAAAGGCAAGGCGAGGCAAAGCGGTTTGGCTGGCCTGGTGGCTGGTGTTTGCTGGTTGTAGGCACGGCACCGACTCACGGAGTTGATTCGAGACTTCGAGTTCAGCCTCGTTGGCACGCGGGAATCGGAATAGAGACTTAGAGACCGAGGATAGAGGATCATGAAAGTGCGCCGTCAGTCGTGCCAGTACTGTCAGTGCAGCCAGTGCAGCCACCGCGAAACTAAATCGCCGCGAAAACCTGAATACCATCGTCGCGGCCGCGTTTGAACTCATCCCCAAGGTTCCCGAGGCCTTCAAAACTCCAGAACCCTCGTCTCCTTGACTACCTTCCTACCTGTTCCAGAAACCAAGATTTTAGTCCCGGGATTCGGGAGGAGCTCGTCGTCTCCTAGAAACCAAAACAGGTGGGAGATTCCACTTTCGTATCTTCAATCTTCAATTTTTGAAAATCGGAAGAAGTGAAATGAAATTGGCGGACCAAAAATGATATAGAAAGATAGTGGAACTGAAGAAGAAGCGGAAGGATAGAAGAAAAACAAAAAAGAAGATATAAAGAGCAGAAGGAACTGATGAAGTAGTGAGAAGAAAGGAAGAAACTGATGAAGAAGACAATTTAGAGAAGAGGAAGTGGAGGTAGAGATTTATTCTCTTTGTTTTATTCTTGATGTACGTTTATCCTTGATGTTGATTTATTTTTGATGATGCAAATGGAATTCAAGAATTGGGGTTGGTTGTTTGAAGAAAAGATTGAATTTAAATATCTTCTTATATGCAGTCTTCTTAATTAGCTCATTGAATTGCGTAAAGTTTTTGCAAATATTTTTATATTCTTCATATCGGTTTCAACAGCTGATCAAACACTTCTGTTACATATTAACTTGTTTCTAGAGTTTGATAAAATACGAGTCTTGACATACTAATTACAAATTACAAGTGTCACCTTATTTGTATGCTCTGGGGTTTTGAAATGGAGTAGTTAATAACAAATTAGAGTAATTAAATATCAGGAAGAGAAGATTATAGTCAGGAAGAAAATAAATAGGAAGGGTAATTATTAAATCCAGCTTTGAACTTTATATCCTGGCTTAGTTGTGAGTAAACCGGATATAGGTTTGCCTCTTTCAGCAACAGGTTTTGGCTCCTAAAAGGCTAATAAGAAAAGGGAGTGAGGCTTTAAAAGGATAAATAAATGGATAGTGGGTTGTAGAGAATTGGATATCAGATTTTACATGAAAAGTTTATATAATCGTGTATGTAACTAATAAGTATTAAGTATTATATCAATCGCGTGAAGAAGAAAGTATGAATCCATGTGTGAGGTCATACTTTTTGCTTCAACCTTCATTATATGATCCAACCAGATGTTAAAAATGCCATAAGCACAGTTCAAATATCTCTGAGTCAGGTCATTTACAATAAAGTACATAACGATAAAAATAATAATGTTGAGTATATTATATCCCTTTTTGAGTCAGGCAATATAAAAATTATTGAGGTTGTTTATATTAAGGAGCGAACAAATAAAAATGAGAGTAATAATATTAAATATTGAAATTTAAATTATTGAGGAGTTTAAAATGATATAAAATTTCATCGGATTTATTATTTTTAAGTGGAATATTGTTTGAAATTCCCTCAGGGAAAACCGAGGCAAACCTTATGTATTTTTAAAATATTCGAAGCATAAGATATTCTCCAGCTTCTTCCACTCAGGATCGATTATTCTGTAACACGAGCGAAGGACCCTGCCTATGTTATGTTAGCTCGGAAGACATTACCTGGAAAAATTTGTGTACAGAAGAGCCAGGTATAACTCATAGGGACATTGTAGTTTCGACAAATTCGTGTTTTAAAATATTTTCGAAATTTCACGATTGTCTTCAAATTTCACTTTATTTTAAAGAATTTCGACAATTGAGAGATTGAGAATTTATTTCTGTGCATCTTGTGAAGAAGTATGTAAAATAATTGTTAAAAATGGAAAAAATTTAGTTTTAAAGGGCTCAAATTCATAATTTGAAAATTTGAGAACGTTGAAGCTCAAATAATCCCAATTCGAATTTTGAAAGTTTTTAAATTTAAAAGTGAGACAATATTTCAATATTGTGAGACAAGTTTCAATATTTTGTTGCCATCTTTAATTGAATTCCATACCTTTATCACTGATCAATATAATTTCTCCTCAATCTTGAAAATTCATAATACTAATTCAAATTATTTTGCAGATAAAGAAGAGGAGAGCTTTAAAAAAAAGAAAAAATGGGCCCTGACCGGTGGCACGACTGTTCAGGCCCTGCACAGGTGTCATCCCTCTCCTCAAGGACTTGGGGAAGGACCCGTCACCGTTTCTCGTGATACCTCAACTTCTCAGTTTTTTGGGAAAGTGCCCGAAGTAATTTCCATACCCGACGATCTTGGAAGAGGTCCCAACTTCTCCAGCTGTTCAAAAAATTCTTTTAATTTCGAGCTATTCATCCTGATCATCCTATCAAGTGCGCGAAGTGCTCCTTTCAAAAAGGGAGTGAAAGTGAAGGGTTTTAGGGGTGGTGTGAAGAGTGAAGAGTAAAGAGTAAAGAGTGAAGAGTGAAGAGTGTTCCCTCGTCAGATTTTTCCCCTCTGGGCAGGAATGATGCGACTGCAAAGGAGTCGACATCCGGAACCGCTTTCTCGGTTTTGCGGGTCTCTACTCATCGTACTCCTAGTTTTTGCTGAGGTGAGATTCATGAAATTAACCTGCTTCTTGTAATCTATTCGACCCCAAAACAGGAGCATAAATCGAAAAAAATGGAAACATGTCGAATAAAATTAATATTTCAATATTTGAATCCTTCGAAATTAGAACTTTGAAACTTTGGAACGTTCCAAGTTCAATTGAGACCAGACTAGGAATCTCCTCTAATTGATAACTCGGATAAAAAGTTCGACTTCATGAAATATAAAACCTATTCATAGAACATTAAGAACTGATTCGATTTTACATGAATTATTGTAGGCGTTGCTTCGTAGGACAGATTGATTTTGCACACTGGGAGAATGGAGGGTTATTTTTAGATTGATTTATTAGCACGTCAGGTTCTTTGAACGATTTTTTAAGAATTTATGTGAGGTAAGACGTTTCACGTTATACTGCTGAGCCTCGTGGCGCAATCTTTTATTACTGAGGTCATACCGCATATTATGCGGGCGGGAAATTAATTATTCGACTACAGCAGCTCTGAAAAATAGAAAACAATTTCGGTTCGTTGAAATAGAAACTATTGTTCCAGAGCCAGAAGAACAACGCTATTTCTCAATTTTAATTATATTAGGCAAGGCTTGCTTTATTTCAGTAATTATTCTTATTCTCTATTGAATTATAAAATTGTCTTTCGATTGTTAAAGCCTTATATTTATGTTCTAAAGATTTATATTTTTGTTAAAATCCCAATCTAAATATGATTTTCTGGGAAATTCTGAAAATGAAGGTTTTGTGAAATGAAGATTTCATCTCAAGAATGACAGTTTCATAAGAGGATCGAGTGGCTCGTATTTGACGCCTCACCGACGTTAATTTTCCGCCTTGCTCTCCTCATGTTAACAAGTTCAGATAATAATGGCCCTTTGATTGGCCCTCTGACAAGATTAAATTCACTTTGCTGCTCGAAATTTTAGAGATTATTTTCTCCATGAACACATCAGCACACGACCCTAATTTCAAGATCGACGAAGTCTCGGTTGGTCTTTCAACATTTCGGTTTCGAATTATATCCAGTGAGAGTAATCAATTCAATTCTTTCAATCCCAAAGAATGAATTTAGGAAACTTTAATCAGTAGCAGATTTCTGTTACCGATTTATCGACATCTGGAGCCTTCCAAGGTTCAAGTCCATGTTGAACTTGGATCCTGTATAGATCTTGAAGAGAATTATTTTATTTTGGAATTGTTAGATACTTTATAACCTTTGCTCTAGATTTTGCCTTTTTTTACAATGAAAGTCAAAAATAGATTTCAATCTATTCGAAATACAACATTCTTTTGTCCGAGATTTGATTTCTGCACGTGTCCTCAGGCCAACTTTCTGATTTCAGTCACGAAATAAGTGAAGCGTGGCAAAAGTTAAAGGTGGGGTACGATGGCCAATCAGAGAATTGGTTGATTAGTTTTAGAGCTAAACACGCCAATGCTATAAAACTGATAATACCACAATAAAGTCCGAAAGCTAACTCTTTCTTCGTCTTTGGTATTATGCAAGAGGCTTTATGCCCATCGGTCGTGAAACTAGTTTTAATAAAAAAATCAATAATAATATTATACTTTTACTAGAAATTAGTTACGAGTATTAAAGAAGCCTCGTTGAACGAAGCAAAACGGAGTTGACTTTCCATCTTCGAAAGTTTCAAAGCCAATGAAGCTGATTAAAAGTCTATGGCTAATTATACGTATTTAGGGAACAGTTATTGGGTACTTCAATATTGCGAGCAAGTTTCTTTCCACGAATTGAATCGGCTGGGAAAGCTAAGGCTGAATTTCGCAAGAGACATCAGTTAAAATCCGTGCAAAGACTCGACCATTGGCCGCTTGATAGCCTTCCCCTTCACTGTCGTTCATAAAATCCGTGCATTCTAAAACCTGTACGATGTAATCAGATGACTATATAGGGTAGCCTGAAAAACAGTCTAATCTCTTCAATCCGAGTCATTTCTCACATTAGAGAATCAGGTTCTTATTTTACAAATGGAATAAGACCTTCTTCAATTCTGATTCGATTAGAAATGTATTTTCAAGTAAAAGACTCAGTTTCACTGGTTCCTAAATATTTATTAGGGTCATTGTCAAAAAGTTTTTTGAAGGTGACGTTAAATTTGGAAATTTGTAGTATTATATAAATTTGTTTTGAAAATTGAAATTACACTTTTTTGAACATTCCAATTTCAGGGTGGCCACATGTGAGGGAAGTCGGGGAAGTTAGGGAAGTCAGAGAAGTCAGGGAAATGTCAGAGAAATGCGAGTAGTTGTCAGGGAAAATAGAAATTGACATTTATGCTAACTATGTTATTTTTGTTGTATTAAATAAGTTTTATAGTTTACCTATTTAACAAATTTTAGAAATTATCCAAGAATTTCGAAGGATTATAAAGAATTTCCAGGCATTCTTTGAGATTCTTTGGGTTTCTAATGATTTCAAGAGATTTTCAATAATTTAAACAAATTTTAAGAGATTTTTCAGAAAGTTTAGGTAATTCAAAGAATTTTAAGGAATTTTGAAAAGTTTTCAAAAATTTTTAAAGTTCTTTACGTATTTTAAGGGATTTTAAAGTTTTTTGTGTAAGAATTTAAAGAGATTTTAAGGAATTATAAATATTCTCGTAGAATTTAAAAAGATTTTAAAAGGTTTGTAAGAATTTTAAGAAATTTTAATTATTTTAAAGTGATTTTAAAGAATTTAAATGTTCCTCATGGAATTTTAAAGGATTTCACAACATTTTTATGATTTATAAAAGATTTTGTAGAAGTTTAAGGAATCTTTACATATTTTAAGGGATTTTAAAGTTTTTCGTGAAATTCTAAAGGATTTTAAGAAACTTATAAAAATTGTAAGTAATTTTGACATTTTAAAAATGATTTTAAGGAATTTTAATAGTCCTCATAGAATTTAAAAAAATTTTAAGTCATTTTTGATTTTTAAAATAATTTATTTCAAGAGTTTTTTTTAGAGATTTTAATGCACTTTAGGGAATTTTAAAGAATTTGACGAGATTGTTATAATTTGTAAACGATTTTGTAATATAATTGTAAAGAATTTCATGGAATTTTAAATATTGTAGTGGAATTTTAAGATATTTAAAAATGTTTCTGGGAATTTCAATAGTTTGCAGCGAATTTTAAGGGATTTCAATAGGTTTCCAATAATTTAAAGAAAGTTTGATGCATTTTAAGAGTTTTTAAAATTCCTCGTTGAATTTAAAAATATTTCACGAGATTTTGAAAATTTTTTATGGAATTTTGAAGGATTACAGGAAATTTTAAGAATTTTTAGGAATTTTAAAAGATTTTGAAGTTTTTTGAGGAATTTAAATAAGTGTTTGTAATGATTTTGAGAAATTTAGAAACAATTAGTGAAAATTTAAGGGTTTTCCTGAAATATTAACAAATTTGAAAGGATTTCGTGGAATTTTAAGATTTTTCTAGGAATTTCAGAAAATTTCAATGAGTTTTAAGAGATTTCAAAAGTTGTTGTATATTTGGCAGATTATTACGAATGTTAAATTTTGTTAAGTGATTTTAAATTTCACAAGATTTAAAGTGATATACGAAATTTAAAAAAAAATTCAATAGTATTATTATTGAAAATTTATACTCATCTTCAATATTTTTCTGTCAGGGAAAGTTGTCTGAAAGTAAGGGAAATGTCAGGGAAATTGAAAAGTTGAATCTTGTGGCCACCCTGAATTTGAAATGTTTGTGCTATATATAATTTAAATCGTTGGTTTCTTCATTTAGATTTAGATCTAAATTCGTTAAAAATTTTTTAAATTCAACTCTATATCTTCTAAAATTGGTTCCAAATTGCTTTCAAATAAAAGGAGTTTTTCTCTTTTGTCTCTTGCCTGCGGATTTTTTTAGTGGTTGATATATAGATTCGTAACTCGTAACCGCGAATAATTAGGGATTCCATTAGTGAGTTTGCAACTCTATTCATTATTTAACATTGAATTTCTGGTTTCTTTACTAGTTCAAACAATAAGGAGCCCGGAATGACGTCTATTGGATGCCGGAAGTGGGGCACGAGCAATGATGAAAATCCTCTTTTGTTCCTCTCGTTGGGCTTCATAAAACAGTGGAACAAACGTATCTAGAGTGTGGCACGAGAAAATTTTGAATGAACTGGACTCAGTCTGGGATATTATTATTATTTAAAAAGTTGGAGACACGGTTGTTTTCACAGAGTCGTTTTCTACTTTTTCTTTACTTTCTAGAAATTCTCGAGTTTTTATTTCAAAAAAAGAGAAATGATAAATGTGTCAATTTTCTTTTAAACACAATTTTTAAAAATACTTTGTAATCAAAGGGACATTCTTGGCCCACTCTGCATATTGAATCGCGAATTTTCGCGACACGAATACCTGTTGCGAAACTAGATTCAATTCGCGGAAGAACCAAGCTATTTCCGTTTCGTCGAATTTACTGCCAGACGATTGACGAATTTTAATTTTTCGTTGCATTATTTACTGATTTGCCTGTTTCTTTCGTTTACGATACAATGAATGAATTTTTATCAATCGCTAGGAACTTCCTCTTTCAGATGTGGAGAGACAATTCCAATTTTGAGTACTTCTCAAAGTGCAAAATAATTTTAAATTCGGCAAATCCGACAATTTAAGATTATGTAACAAATCTGAGAAATTACACAATATATAATATATATCTTTTGTATTTAAATTATATGGGTACTTTCTTTTAGGAAATTTGTATTTGTTATATATTTTCTTGAATGGTATATTCTGGACCAAACTATTTATGAAACATTTACCTCCTTCTATTCTCTATAGATAATTACTTTCAAGACGAGAGAGTAAGATTTCTCGAGGTCGTAGCAACTTTCCGGGTAATTTAAATATTTACGCGCCACAGAGTACAGCAGTTGCGCGTACATACGTTCACGTAAATGTGCAATTATACAACCTGTTTTTTCTTTTTTTTTTTCCTTTTTTTTTTACTTCGTATCAAGTTATCTCATTTTTGTCTTCTTCTTTTTCTGCATTTTGTTTTACCTCCGATTATGCTCCTTATACGTAATATAATTAAGAAAAACAAAGTTAAACACACGATGGCGATAAAAGGCCTTATTTCGTGATTTCCGAAAAAAAAAACCGGTAATTGTTGTAAAATAATTATTCATTGTGAGAAAGGTTTTTACGATTTCATAAGCAGATTTTTTAATATATTAAATTTTTATATGTTTTTAATTCTAGAGTTCTTCGTAAGTCGATTATAATTTGTAAGAGACTAAAAATGTTCCCACGCTTTTCTTCATGGAAAAAGAGATATCGTGAAATAATAGTTTTGAACCGCGAAGCGTTTCTCCGCAGTTGGAGTTGATTACCGGCTAATGCGAAATTTTAGGAGCGTTTTTATTTTATTTTTATTCGTTTCAGAATTGTTTTTTAACACGAGAGTGGATGAAATTTCAAGGGGAATTGCGTGACTTTATTAATTAAAAATCGCCGCGCCTTTCAAATTTAATTAAGAGTTTTGTATCAATAGAGACAATTTTTTCTGTTCTTGAAAATCTTTAAATTATGCGAAGAAAAATGGATTATTATGCAAATTTCTGCTTCAGAAGTCTGGATTATGCGAAATTGTGTGATGAAGAAATCAGAACTATATTTAATTTAATTATTCAATACTGGCATAAATATTACGTCAAATCTCAATGTTTTATAAAAATATCAATAAATTTTCGAAATAATGAACATTTTTTTAATTTCTGCAGCTTATTTTAAAGATAACTTTCTATAGAATCTGACATTTTTTACTTTTTGTGCGGGACTTCAAAATTTGGCGTGAAAAAGTTGGAAATATTTGAAGATTTTTTCTACTGAGAAAAATATTTTTATAAAGTATAAAAAATCATTAATCATGATGTTTCTGCAAAATTATATTAAAATTTATATTCATTTGATTTTTATTATTATTTTTCTACTGATCAGGTAATATTGAACATTTTACGTATTTCGAATCCAAATTTGAGTCCTTATACAATGAAGAGAAATAATTGTACAATTTTTTAAATAAGTTTAGCAGATTCTATAGAAATCTACTTTTAAAATAAGTACAAGAAATTAAAAAAATGTTCATTATTCGAAAGTTATTGATATTTTTACAAAACGTTGATTTAACTTTCTTTGCAATTTTAAAAAATTGACAAATTTTTTTAAATTATGCGAAAATTCAAAAATTATGCGAAGATTCCAAAATCATGCGATGAAAAAAATTATGTGTTTTTATGCGATGACGAATCTTCTTTATTTAACTTAGAAACTCCATAGATCGCAAATATTTCGAGTAATGTTCAATTCTGAGACTAGAAAAAAAAAATTGTCCAAAAAAGCTAGAGGATAGTAAAAATGGATTTCGGATTTTGGGAACTGCAATTTTACTTTAAACTCTGAGGAAGTCTATAACTATCTTTACATTTCGAAGCGTGGTCGGCTATAAATACTTGAACCACGTGCCTTAATTCCCAACACATTGGTATCGGATCGAGTACTTTTATTTTCATTTATTTCATAAAATGTATTTATTAATTTACTTCTTAAAAACCGAGTTTAATTGATGAACCTGCAGAATAATTTCAGTGACTTTAATACTAATAAAAACGAAAAAAAAAATGATTTTACTCTTTTATTAAATGAGTAAATATACAGAGAGTTGTAAAAGTTGAGTTAAGAATGAGTTAAGAATGAGTAAACAAGAGAGTATTCTCACGTTGCGTTGAAATATTATTTTATCAGAAATTAACACTGTTAAAAATGTTTGCAAAATTAATATACTTTTAATATAAATTTTGTAAAGTCATTTACATATACCGTAAATTAAATTTAATATCTTACCATATGTTTTAGAATTAATATAAAACCATATTAAAATTAATATAGTTTTTATTAATATTAATATAAGATATATTAATAATAATATATAGTATATTAATTTTAATATGGTTGTATATTAATTCTAAAACATAATGGTATATTAAATTTTGATCAGTTTTTTTTAACAGTGAATACAAGGGACTCAATTTCCACATTTTAGAGACCAAATAAGCGAGATTTTAATCTCGCGTTGAGATTAAAGTTATACGTGGGCGCATTTTGCTTACATGACATGCAATTCATAATGTAACTCATAATGTAACCTCTGTTAGTGATTAGACTACTCACTCGATGATTACACAATGGCCGAGTCAGTTTTCAATAGTCAATTTATCATTAATCATAAATAATAAGGCTCCTCTCACATCCGGTTTATAAATCATTCATTAGGATATTTAAAAAAATCCTCCGACAAAAACTTCAATATAATAGTAAAATTTAAATAGTGGAGATATTAAATACGCATTTCTAAATACAGTTTCCTATTATCGACATTTACCGACACTGAGAGCTCTTCAGGGTTCAGATCTGCGTTAAAAAGGTGCGTGTCGATGCTAAAAACCTTTTCGATTAACATCATCAACCCTAATTAGTAATTACTAATTTAAATAAAAAGATTTGGGAGCCTATTCTCTTTTTTCTGTCTTCTATTTACGTGTGAAGATAATAATTCGCAGTTTACTCAATTACTTAACACTTGGTCGAGAAAATTCAAACCGTGAGAGAGACTGAAGTTTATAAGCTTTCAGCATCAAGAGCGGCACAGATAAGCCAGTGACATTCGTAGCAGAAGTATCTCGTCTCTGACGTCATATGTCTGAAAAAGGAAAATCAAGCATAAAAGACATATGGCACGAAGAGCAACTGTTAGGATTGCTAAATATAATCCACCCGGCGCTTTTGAACCCTCAGAATCCACCCATCTCCCCGCCTCTTCCTTTTATCCACCCCCGACCCATTTTATTCCCATCATTGGCGAATTCAATTTTTCTATGAATTATATCATATATAAAATTCCATTTCCTGCCTTTTTATTTACTTTTTTTGTTACCACTTTCCATATTTTTATAGATTATACTTTTTATAGAAAATCTGAAAGGGAATTATGATTTCTTCGCTTTACGCCATTGAGTTGGAAAGCAGTTGTTCTTCTCCAAAGGTCTGGTGGCACGTCTGCACGTGCCACCAGACTCTTTTATTCAGAAGCGTGTACAAGTGAAGTTAATCAACCCCTTTTCCAATGCCTCGGAGTTTATAGATTACGACACGTCAAAAGAGCTTATTTTTAGCCCTGAAAAGCACTTATACCCATTTATCACTCGTAAACGTTTTTCCTTCAAAGACTAGCTTATTCTAAGAATAAAAATAGTTAATAAAGCCGGAAAAAGTAAGGACAAATTAAAAAAGTTGAGGAAAAATTTTCAAGCGCATCCCACCGCTGTCAACAATTGTAGGAATCGCGAGATTTTTAGGTAACAAGAACGAATGCGCGCGCATTTACTTAACAATCCTTAAAAATTCACGAAAACCTTCAAAATCATTAATCTCTTGAAATCCATATTAAAATTCGTGAAAATCTCTAAAAATTCCTAGAAACCTCTTGAAAATTCTTGAAAATTCACGAAAACCTTCAAAATCATTAATCTCTTGAAATCTATGGTTAAAATTCGTGAAAATCTCTAAAAATTCCTAGAAACCTCTTGAAAATTCTTGAAAATTCACGAAAACCTTCAAAATCATTAATCTCTTGAAATCCATGGTTAAAATTCGTGAAAACATCTAAAAATTTCTAGCAACCTCTTGAAGTTTCTTAACATTTAAAATCTCTTAAAATCATTAGAAATTTCATGAAATTCCATGAAATCTTTAAAAATTTTACAAATTCTTTTAAAAATTAGAATAATTACTTGAAA
>CAJFCP010000165.1:130652-169762 GCA_904066005.1 Synergus itoensis | reverse complement strand
CCCCCCCCCCCCCCGAAATATTTTTCTGGATTCGCACCTGTTAAAATCCCTTTTATATCCTTTAAAATCCATTAAAAGTATGAGAAATGTCTTCAAATTCCGTAAAATCCCTTAAAATTACACAAACATTTTCAAGCTCATAAATGTTCTGAAATCCATGTTAAAATTCTTTAAAATCTCTAAAAATTCCAAGAAACCATTGAAAATTTTTGAAATCGCTTGAAATTCGTGAAAATCTCTTGAAATTACCAAAAACTTCTTGAAATTCTTTTAAATTCTACGATAACAATTAAAATCCCTTTTATATCCTTTAAAATCCATTAAAAGTATGAGAAATGTCTTCAAATTCCATGAAATCCCTTAAAATTACAGAAAAATTTTCAAACTCATAAATCTTCTGAAATCTACGTTAAAATTCATGAAAATCTCTAAAAATTCCATAAAATCTTTAAAAATTCTATAAAATCTTTTAAAAATTAGAAAAATCTCTTGAAATCTTTTAAAATTATTAGAAATCTCGTAAAAATCCATCAAATTCCTAAAAATTCCACAATATTTTTTAAAAATCTACTAAATATTCTACTAAATATTTTAAATCTACTAAATATTTTAAAAATTGTAAAAACCTTTGAAATCTTTCCATAAAATTCCATGACAAACATTAAAATCTCTTAAAATTCCCAGAAAATTCTTGAAATTTTACGGTAACATTTAAAATCCCTTTATATCTGTAAAGTCCTTTAAAACTATTGGAAATCTTATCAAATTCCATGAAATCCTTTAAAATTCTCACAAAATCTTTTAAATATCAGAAAAATCTCTTGAAATCACTTAAAATTATTAGAAATCTCATAAAATTCCTTAAAATCCCATAAGACTCTTACAAACCTCTTGAAATTCCTTAAAATTTCACGAAAACCTTAGAAATCGCTTAAATTCGTTGAAATCTTTAAAAATTTTTAGAAACCTCTTAAAATTCCTTCAAAATTTCAAAAAATTTAAAATCTCTTAAAATCCCTTAGAATTTTTTAAAGTCTCTTAAAATTCCATAAAATTCTACGAAATCTTTTTTTAAAATCCTAAAAATCTCTTGAATTTCGTAAAAATCACTTAAAAATCGTCAAATTCCCTTAAAATTCCTAGAAACCTCTTGAAATTCCTCTCTAAAAAAGTGTTTCCTCTCTAAAAATGTCTCGAAAATCTCGAATAGATTATAGTTTCCAATCTGATTGGATTTGGAATGACTTTCAATGAAATTGTAAGAAGAAAAATAAAACAATCGCGCGCGTGTCGCGCCTCTTGGTTTGCTATTATTTATAAAAAATGTTTCCTTATATTTTATAAATTAAATAATTACAACATGTGTTTTGCTTTATAAACAATAATAGTTGTTAGATTGTTTTCAAAATTAACTACGTTTACAGTGGTATTGATGTTTAATTGTGATTTTGTTATCTAAAAAAAATACCGTATAAATTTATAGTTATGTACAGTATTTCAGTATTATTTGAAAAACCGGTTAAGTAATTATAAAATTAATTTATTAATTATTCGTAATAAATTAGTTAATTGATTATTTTTAATATTACCATAAAACTGCTTTTTTAAAACCAAGATTTTTTATGTATTTCGAGTTTTGACTCGTGATAAAATGATGATTAACGAAACCAAATTCAAATAATTGTACGGAATTACGATCGCCAAGTATCGATTGTCTAAAATCCGAGCTAAAATCACTATCGATATTTACATGACGAAATTCTTTTTATTATAATAATGAGTGGCTATCTGGCTATTATTTATAAGAAGATCCCGGATTCGAGAAGCTGACCCGGCTTTATTTTTCAGGGTAGACTCGTTTCTTGGTGACTTACGTATCTCAACTCGGAGAATCCTCTTTGAGGGGATCCAATGCAGTTTATATCGAATGTCGTCCTTGCCTCAGGGACTTCGAGTTTGTCTTTTTCGTACATTTTTTATAAGCCTACCTCACATTTATTTATCGTCGATCTGGAAAAACATGTTTCTGAATTCTGGGTTCATTAAACTTTCATCTCGAAGGTTGACAATTTTCTCCTTTTTATTTGAAACGTATAAATAATTTTCGAATTTTGCCTGAGTTTTTGAGTCTCTAAGTTTCTCTCTTCTAAGTTTTATTTTAATTAATGACCTTTTGTGACAAGTCTGAGAATTTTTTCCACCTTCGGTGGAAAAAATTTACGAAAAAAAAGTTCTGTTCAAAGTGACGGACTCGTTTAAACTTTACACTTGATTCGAGAGAAGCCCGGCAGAATTCCAATTGCGCGTAATGAATTCGCCGTTGAAAGTTTTCAAGCGCGAGGCGCATTCCATTCAATTCCATGCGTTTATGAAAGGGGCTTGCATGAATTTTAACACGATGTCGCACTTCTGTTTCACGACCGTTTAATTGGAACGATGGACCGGGTTAAATCGTCAAATGTTTCATTCATTCGTAAAACTACTTGTCCCTTTTTTAGTCTCGATCATTCCTAATATTCCTTAAGAAACCTGAGAATTTACAACTTATTTTATTTTCAATTTCACAAAAGAAAACATTCTTTTAGATTTACAAAAAAAAAAAAATCGCATTATATCATTTTAAAAGATCCATTCATCTCTTACATAAATGTGAACTTCTTGTCATTAGCTTAAAGGTCATTCATCCTAAATGTCAACGAGAAAAATTATTGCATCCTCAATTGATTTAAAGTGAAGTTCGAAAGTCATCAAAATATGTAAATTCAGCATATCCATTATTTCGTAATTTTATCTGAAAAAATAATGAAAGTGTGGTTTTGATTTGGCAGAAACTTGAATTTTAAATAAATTGAATGTATGAAAATGAAATAGGAAATGTAATAAAATATCTCGGATTGAAACCCTTATTTCCCGAGGGTGAAAATAACTTAATAAATTTTGAAATTCTACAAAGAAGGAAATTAGAAATAGGAAAGGGAGCATCAGAAGTTAAATATTGAGAGAAGATGAAACAATTTCGAGTTCGCAGTTTCCGTTCGCAGAGATCCGGAGATTATAAAGTTCTTGAAAGAGAAACAAACTCTTAGCACCCTCAAGCAACTGCTCATATCCGGTTTTAAAGAAGAAGAAGGATACGAGGCGACGAGTGCTAACGAGAATGAAAGAAAAACGTCTAGGAGCAAAAGAAACAAGAAAACCACCAGATGCATGAGAATCAAATTATAATATTTTATAATTTTATTTGAAAGGGGGTAAAAGGGCATAAGCGACATTTTTTATGGGGAATTCCGAACGAACTTTCTCAATCTCAATTCATCAATAAGTTTATATATTTTTTATAAATAATAAGATTGTAAATGGTAAAAATCTCTCATTTTTATGAATTAAGGTCTCATATGAAAGGCGATTATCAAAAGAATTGCAAACTCGTCACAAGTCACAACAGACTGTCACATACAATGGCTTCATTTTTACAAAACAGAAGAACTCACTCATGCTTTTAAAATCAATACTCGCTCTGTTTTGAAAACTTCGCACAAAGTCATCTTTATTAATATTATTCTCTCTCTTCTTTTATCTTCGCAGCAATAAATTGAATTTAAGTTTTATAAAGTTTAATTCCAACGAAAATAAAAATCAAAGTGGAATTTAAAATTTGAAAAAATGCAGAAACATTTTTACATGAGAAGAGATAAAGCAGGTACACCAGGTAAATAAGCACGGAATAATGATTTACTAATGCGGTCTTGAAATCCGATAAACAGGAAACGATGTTCATTCGAGTGTAGATCGTATCTCATTTCTAAGTTTTTAGACTCACTGGATAATTTGCTTCTCTAATCTTCTATTTTCGCAGTAATCACATCTACCTTCGTTAGTTGTTATTATAAATAAATAATTTATTTATTCTAATTTCAATATTTACATATCCAGAAAAATGTACTGAAATTGGAAGAGCTGTCATTTCCTATTACATGTATACGAAATTAAATTAATCTCAGATCTAGGAAGAGAAAATTTCTCTCTTCCATATTGTCTTGATTAATAATTATTATAATTAATTATTTTTACGCAGAGGAACTTCCGTGTGAACGACCGATCAAATGTGAAGAAACGAACGGTTTTCTAGCGACCTAGAAACCGATGGGATCTTCAGATTGTTGATCATCCCACAGACAAATCTCGAAAAATTTCTTTCAAATCTGCTAAATTATCAAAAAATATTTTTTAATCAATTTTTAATTAGAATTATGCATACAGAGCGAGAATATATCAGGGTGGCCACATGTCAGAGAAGTCAGGGAAATGTCAGGGAAATGCGAGTAGTTGTCAGGGAAAATAGAAATTGACATTTATGCTAACTATGTTATTTTTGTCGTATTAAATAAGTTTTATAGTTTACCTATTTAACAAATTTTAGAAATTATCCAAGGATTTTGAAGGATTATAAATAATTTTCAGATATTCTTTGAGATTCTCTAGGTTTCTAATGATTTCAAGACATTTTCAATAATTTTAAGAGATTTCTAGAAATTTAATGTGATTACAAGAGATTTGTATAATATGTAAAAGATTTAGTAGAATTTTTAAAGGACTTCATGAAATTTTAAGAGATTTTTAAGGAAGTTTGGGGAATTCAAAGAATTTAAAGGAATTTTAAAGTTCCTTGAGAAATTTTAAAGGATTTTAAAAAACTTATAAAAATTTAAAGAAATTTTTGTTTTTTAAAGTGATTTTAAGGGATTTTAATGTTCCTCGTGGAATTTTAAAGGATTTTACGAGATTTTCGTGATTTTCTAAAGATTTTGTGAAATTTTAGGGAATTTTGAAAAGTTTTCAAAAACTGTAAAAGACTTTCACATATTTTAAGGAATTATTAATATTAATAATAATTATTAATTTGAGGTTTTATTTATTGGTTTTTGAAGATTTTGTGGAATTTTAGGGAATTTTGAAAAATTATTATTATTATTATTATTATTATTATTATTATTAATTATTAATATGAGGTTTTATTTATTGGTTTTTGAAGATTTTGTGGAATTTTAGGGAATTTTGAAAAGTTTTCAAAAACTGTAAAAGATTTTTACATATTTTAAGGGATTTAAAAGTTTTTCGTGGAATTCTAAAGGATTTTAAGAAGCTTGTAAAAATTTTAAGTAATTTTTATGTTTTAAAAATAACTTTAAGGAATTTTAATAGTCCTCATAGTATTTAAAGAAAATTTCAAGTCTTTTTTGATTTTTAAAAGATTTTGTGAGATTTTTTATTTCAAGAGTTTTTTACATTCTCATCAGAGAAGGTATTAGATTTGTTTTAGAGATTTTAATTCACTTTATAGAATTTTAAAGAATTTGACAAGATTTTTTTATGATTTGTAAAAGATTTTGTAAAATAATTGTAAAGGATTTCATGGAATTTTAAATATTGTAGTGGAATTTTAAGATATTTAAAGATATATCTAGGAATTTCAAAAGATTTCAACGAATTTTAAGGGGTGTCAATAGGTAAAGGATTTCAATAGGATTCCAATAATTTTAAGAAATTTTGATGCATGTTAATGGATTTTACAGTTCCTCGTGGAATTTAAAAACATTTCAGGAGAGATTCTGAAAATATTTTATGGAATTTTGAAGGATTACAGGAAATTTTAAGAGATTTTTAGGAATTTAAAAATAATTATTATTTAGTTAATAATATATTTATTATTTTAAAGTTTTTTATGGAATTTAAAGTGCTTCAAATGATTTTGAGGAATTTTAAAAAGATTAGTGAAAATTGAAGGGATTTCGTCCAATTTTATGATGTTTCTAAGAATTTCAAGAAATTTCAATGAATTTTAAGAGATTTTCAAGGTTGTCAATTTTAGAGATTTTTACGAATTTTAAGTGATTTGAAGATTTTGCATTTCAAAAGATTTAAAGCGATATTATACGAATTTTTTGAAAAATTTCAATAGTACCTATTATTATTGAAAATTTATACGCATTTGTAATACTTTTATGTCAGGGAAATTTGTCTGAAAGTCAGGGAAATGTCAGGGAAATTGAAAAATTGAATCTTGTGGTCACCCTGTATATCTAATTCAAATATTTTTTAAGTAAAATGAAAATATTCAATTTTGAAGTTGGATTTTGAATTCCTCGTTTTGTGCGAAAAGTATCGAAATTCAATATTTTTTCGTTCTGTATGTAGTCTTATATTTGAAAAAATATTAGCGCTACAGAGCGAAAAAATATTTATCTACAATTTTCGTTGAGTAAAATGGAGAATTGAATTTTGAGCTTAACACTTGGATCCAACACCCTTAAATTAAAAAACGTCAATTAATGTAAAAGAGAATAAAGTGTAAAAAATGGAAATCTCATCAGCGTGAAAAGTCTGAAACTGACACAAAGCGAGGGAATTAATAAATACAGTTTTATAATCTCTTAATTGACGCATGCAATCCGGGAGTAGCTATAATCGAATTATTTCACATTTAATCCATTATCACGTCACTTTTTAAAATTTATTCAGTTTATTTCTCTGCATAAGTCTCTATATAAATTCAAATTAAATTATTTACTTGAATTATCTCAGTCACTGAACCGTAACTCTGCTGTCAAAATTTAAAAAATAGAAAACAAAGAGCTTAAATTTATTATAGAATTAACCATATCTGCTGGGAACGGACATCAATTTCTGCAAAACGCTGATTTGTGCATTTGCAAGAAAATAATTTTCAGAATCGATGAATATTTATCAGCTAGTTTGCAGAAACGGAATACTAATTTTTACCGTTTTTCTTGAAGTTCTGAATCGGTATTTTTCTTTTTGAAAAATTATTTATTCTTTTGTTTTTTATTTTAATGATACACGAAAATTGTTTAGCTTCTCTGTAAAAACGTTAAATTAAAAAGTAGAGTTTACCTATCTCAAAGAAATAATTTTTTAACGGTCAGAAATACTCCTTAAAAGCATGAGAAAAAATGCAATAAATATAAGGTTTTAATTATTTTGTTTTCGTCTGGATAGCTTAATGTGGATTAAGGATTCACAGATGAATAAAGAAGATTTCTAGATTTCTACATACAAGGGCAGGATCATCGCGTATAAGAATAATTACAAAACAAGTCATAAAAAATTCTTTCTGCTCGTTTCCTTCGTTCGAGGTCGTGCAAGGTTCGTGTCTTATCTCCTGAAATCCTCATTTGTCGTGAGAAAAACAGAATAAAGGTGGAAAAGACTGGTAATCGGTTTCTCACTTGACGATTCATACGTATTAATTCTCTCTCCCCACTCTTTTATTCTTCCGCAAATTACATTCGCATCATAATTTCATAATTAATCATTTTGAATTTTTCTCTCCTTGGTCTTTACCACACTCTCTAGATTCAAAAAATGTGAAAAATCTACGGAATTTGTTATTTTATGAACTTGTTTTAAAATGAAAAGTAAATTAAAAATTGGCAAAAAAAAAAGATGGAAGAAGCTCTTTTAGAATGAAGAATATAAAATAAAGAAAATAAAGAATTTTCCCCAAGTAGCGGAATGCAACAAAAGCACAATTTTAACTCTTCGGTCGTGCTCAGGCTCTTAAGGGTTAGAAATAAACTATCGAGATTCACCAGATGGTTAATTTATTATGATAGTCAAAGGTCATCGCTCGTAAAAACAGCACCGGTACCGGTACCGGTGTAATGAAGGCAAGAAAACGATTTGCTCAACAAAACATAGAACTCGTCTTTAAAACTGGTCTTTAAACACAATTTTAAAACCTCTTTTAAATCTCCATTCTAAAGTCTAAAATAAAAGAATCTTATTTGCATTCTCAAAACCCAAGCAAACCAGAATCGTCACTTTTTTTTGTTCTTAAAGAAAGGAGATTTATTTCTTTACTTTTCCTTGAAAAGGAAATAGATTATTACTCTTTTCTGGATCTGCAGTTATTTTTCAAAGATTACCAGAGTGAAAGCAAATGTAAAAAATGTGATCCTAGACTTTAAAAAAGACTCTGCCGGACAACTTTCTTTATCTTTTAACTCGACATGCTTTAGGTATTCTTTTAGTTTCACGAGGAATGCCTAAGGCACGTACATTCGTTCACGGCATTCTGGTTCACCGACGAGTCCCGAATCTCTAAATAAGTTCACTATGGCACGCATAGAATACAAGATCCCATAAAAAACCCCATCTTACAGGAAAACAAAAAATTCCTCGGAAATACGCTTTCAGAAATGAAAACAGAAGGGGTTGAGTCTCTTGAAAGTATCTCTGGTATCAAAATAAAGTACATTTCATTTCACATGCGTCCTGCATTCAAAAACTTTCCATATTTTCAGGAACATACAGTTTTGTACAAACATGCCAAGAGAAAACCGATCCAAAGTCCTCCCCTGCTGAAAGTATGTAAAGAGATAGAAAGAGATAGAAATTTTGGGATAAAAAGAGATAGAACTTTTCTATCTCTTCCTAGTATCCATTTTGCAACCCCAAAACGCTATCCCTCAGTCTATCCCTATTTATGGCAGTGTGGCGCCAATCCTTTCCCAAACAGGTCGGGCGTTCCTTGTTCAGCTTCACCCCCCCCACCTCTTTTTTTTTCCAAATTTTTTTTACAAGCAAAAAACTAGCAGTCAAGTTGTATCAACTTTTGTGCTCATTCAATGAACACTTTGCTATTTAATTATTTAATTATTTAATTTTCTTTACATCAGCATTAAATTTTAATTATTTGAGAAGTTATATTCGAAAAACTCTTTTTCGAAAATTACAATAAAGCATAACTTTCTTATTTTTGAATGAAATGGATTAATCTTATAGATCAATCGATTCGTCTGGACACAAGGAATCTTCATCTCCCTAACACAAGCTTTAAATTTTTATTATTTGAGAAATTATAGTTGAAAAATTGAATTTTTAAAAAATAATTTTTTATAACTTTCTTATTTCTCAATGAAATGCATTAATGATATAGGTCAATCGATTCATCTCGACACAGAGAATATTTATTTTCCTTACGTCAGGTCAAAATTTTGATTATTTGAAAAGTTATAGTTGAAAATTAATTTTTGAAAATACAATTAACCATAACATCCATATTTTTTAATGAAATGCATTAATAATATAGGTCAATCGATTCGTCTCGATGAAAGGAATCTTCATTTTCATTACATCAACTTTAAATTTTGAATATTTGAGAAGTTATAGTGAAAAAATGAATTTTACGAAAATTATAAAAGTACACGAAACTTGTAAAATTTAATATTTTGGTAAACCATTCTAAAAAAATTCAATATGCCAAATTTCATCAATTTATCTATACGCGTTTTAAAGATATTACAGGATCGTTAAAAGCGTGACACACACACACACACACACACACACACACACACGGACAATTTTTCAGGACAATTTTTTTTTTAATTATTTTTTTTTCATATTAGATATATTCCACTTAAAATATGTTCAAAAAATCCTTTTTTTAGAAACTGGATTGTTTTAGAAACTGGACTGTAAGGAAAATGAAGATTCCTTTCATTGAGACGAATCGATTGACCTATATGATTAATGCACTTCATTAAAAAAATAAGGATGTCATGGTTAATTGTATTTTCAAAAATTAATTTTTCAACTATAACTTTTCAAATAATCAAAATTTTGACCTGACGTAAGGAAAATAAATATTCTTTGTGTCGAGATGAATCGATTGATCTATAGGTATGATTAATGCATTTCATTGAGAAATAAGAAAGTTATGGTTAATTGTATTTTTCAAAAATTAATTTTTCAACTATAATTTCTCAAATAAAAATTTAAAGCTGATGTAAGGAAAATAAACTTTTTTTGTCTTGACACGAATCAGCTGACCTAATATTAATAAATTGGATTAATTAATTAATGCTTCCTGTATGAGGAAGCTTCCAGGAAGTTTCTAGGAAGCAAAGTGCTCATTGAATGAGCACAAAAGTTGATACAACTTCACAGTTAGTTTTGATTTTTTGGCCCTATCAATGTCTGACAAGCACTCACCTAGCAATAATAAAAAAATCAACACGGAAAAAATAAAATGAAAAAAAATGGCTTAATTTACCATTTAAAATAGTCAAAATGCGCCTTTTTCCTGGAATTTTGTAAGCTTTACTATTTCAAATTGTAACTTTTACAAAGAAAATAGCAGGGTTTACAATTTTCTTAGCAAAAATTACAATTTTAAATAGTAAAAGTTACTAAATTCCAGGAAAAATAAATTCAGAGCGCATGTTGACTATTTTAAATGGTAAATTCAGCCATTTTCTTTTTTCCGTGAAGTTAAAGAAGATTTTGAAACGGAAAATGTAATTTTTAACGTCCAATTAAAACTTCAAAGAACCTAATCCAAACTTCAAAGCTACCAACCCACTTCAATTTTTCGAATTGCACCCTGTAAATGAAGAGACCCCCAGACTAAAAAGATTGACGCTTCAAAAAGTGTTTTACAATGATTGCTATTGTCGACACCAGTCTTGATGGGGCTAGAATTCCGAAGAGGGAGGGTTTTCGCTGAAAGTGTCATTCGCCGTCACGTGTCGAGGGAAACCCTTTAATTAAATTCGCCTTAAAATTTCCATCTGTCTTTACTCGACAACCGAGCCCTCTGCCAAAGTATGATTAGGAACTCTTGCAGTGCGGAAGTGAAGACAGGGGGAGACCGGAAATTTTGGGGTGGGAGGATTGAGCGAAGGAGGAAGTGAAGAGGAGGACGAGAGGGAGGAAGAAAGAGAGATAGAGTGAGAAAATGTCAAAGAGAGAAGAGAAGGAGAAGAAAGTGAAAAGAGAGTGAGAAGGGATCGATATGTCGGGACCGGATGTGGGAAAAGGTAGGCTTGCTTTTCCGAGGATGGAAAAACATTTTCACCTCACATTTCCATCTATCCTCCTTCCTCATTCCTCCTTCCCCTCATTCCCCTTCTCGGCTTTTTCATCCTCGAAGCAGACAAGCACAATCGATCCCTGTTTCAATACCGGAAACGCCAATGTCCAATGACCGCAAACAGGGACGCATTTCATATTCACAAGTTTCTAGAAAGAGAGAATCTAGAAAAGAAGGTCATTATAATTTTTTATAAAATCTACGAAACTTAAGGATATTGGAGCCAAGTTCTAATCTGAAAATTCGATTTCTTCATTTTACTCAACAAATATTAAATTTGGAATTTTTTACATCTGTAGAATTCATCAATTTTGACTGATTAGGGTGTCACGTGATCTTCAAGATGGCAGCTCCAGTTCCGAACACCTGATCTCGAAGTGAAATTTTAGAAGCCGTCAGCTACTAGCTCTTTCTTTTTAATTTGTTCTAATATTTATTTTATGACTTTTGCAAGCCTATAAATAACAAATTTCGTATTCTTGACGATTTTCGAAGATTTGCCTTTGATATTTGAAAATTTAAAAATTCGAAGTGGATAGATTTGAGAAATGGATGGGAATTGAAAAAAATAGGAGCGTCTGTAACTGTAGATTCAAAAGTAGATAGAAAAGGATAGATTTTGATAGAAAGATAGAGATTGAAAAAATAGACATGACTAAATTTAATAAAATGAAATTAATCTTAAAAATGATAATTTTTTTTTCGGTGCCTCCCTGTTTTGCAGATGGACGTGCAAGTGTATGAACATATAAATAGTGTAATTATAGATATACGAGCTGCTCTCAGTGCTGATGACATTGTGCAGTTTATATATGACAAACTTGCTTGCCTAGCTCGTCCTTCCAACTTCCGGCGCATAACTTCCGGTATACCGCAACACGGTCGTAACCGATAGACTGTACGTGTAAAGGCCGGTGTATGAAACTACACGTGTTTTATCTCCTCTACTCGAGTTGAATCACATTTCAAATAAGCAAAAAATTTCTTTTAACAATTCTTATAGAATTTTGAGTTTTCTTTAATAATTAAATAATTAAATCAGAAGGCTTTAATTGTTCTAATAGAGAACTAGATATATCTTTATCTTTTATAAAAAATAAAAAGTATATCTTCAAGGATTAAAATTTGTTGTTTTTTTATTTAAATTGTGTCCACATGCAGATTTAAAAACTGTTAAAATTTCGTCTTCTATTAAGGGCGTTGGACCCAAGTGTTAAGCCCAAAATTCCATTCTCCATTTTACTCAACGAAAATTATAGATAAATATTTTTTCGCTCTGTAGCACTAATCTTTTTTCAAATATAAGACTGCGTACAGAGCGAAAAAACATTTAATTTCGATACTTTTTGCACAGAACGAAGAATTAAAAATTTCAGCTTCAAAATTAAATATTTTCATTTTATTTAAAAAATATTTGAATATTAAGAATTGATTAATTCTACAGAGGGAAAAAATTTCAATTTTAATATTTGTTAAGTAAAATGAAGAAATCGAATTTTTATATTAGAACTTGGCTCCAACATCCTTAACAAACAAAATTTAGTTTGAACATTTTGAATTGGTGGAGATTGATCGACTTTCAATGTCACACTGTACAAGAATTCCCGGTGGCATAGCGATTACGATAGGACCTGAGAGTAAGAGCCGTTCCATGTTTTGAGATTAGTATGTCGTTGGAAGCTGTAAGTGCTACTTACTAGAAGAATCGATTTTTCCTCTTTTGATATACGTCCCCAAATCCAGGGACTATTTTGGCAAATTGAATAAAATTCAATAAGGGAGGAAAGATTGAAATCAACATTAATATATAATTATATATACATCACAATTTTCACATCCCTCTGAATCATTTTCTCAAAAACTAATCAAAATTTTCGAACCCTTTTTTTTCGACAGTAACGCGTTACTTATAACGCGTTACCAGAAAAGTTACATTTTTAGTAACGGTAACGGTAACGCGTTATTTAAAAAAAAAAGTAACGGTAAGCGTTACAATTTTTTAGTAACGGTAATGCTAAATAACGCACGTTAGCAAACGTTATTTTATAAAAATTTGGAATGCTGAGTATTAGATTAAATATTTAAATATCAAGAAAACCAATCAAATGGTGTGCTTTCTTTACAGTAACTCTACTGCTCTACATGATGCAATTTTATATATATGTATATCTATGTATATATCGTCAAAGATATTAATATCTTTGATATCGTTCTGCAATCTGCTACTCAGTACCGGTGTACCAACAAAATATTTTTTCTCCATTAAAATGCGTCATGAAAAATTACAGAAAAATTCAAATAAAATTCAAATATAAGAAAAAATATATATAAAAAACTCAAAAAGGGACAAGAAATATAAAATATATAAATATGAATATTCAAAATATTTATTAATTATGAAAATAATCATATTTTAATTAATATGATTAATTTTAATCATATTTCTAATTAAAATATTTATACGTAATATAAATACTCAAAAAATATTTTAAAAATTCAGTAGTTTGAAAATTACTTTAGCTAACTGTAAATATAATTTTCAGTTATAAATCAAATTCTTAAAATTCTTTTGGGACATTCAAGTAATGTATTAAAAATTTAATTTAAAAAAGTAACGTAAAGGTAACGCGTTACTTTTTTTCAGTAACGGTAACGCGTTATTTTTTTTAAAGTAACGGTAACGGTAACGCGTTATTTTTTTTTAAGTAACGGAAACGCGTTACTTTCAGACAGTAACGTGTCAAAAACAGCTAGACAGGACGAGACTATCAAAAAATAGATAGAAAGTGTAATTTTTTCTTGAGTGTCTATTTTTAAATTAGAAAAATGTTTAGCCTACAAAGCATGGATATTGCACGGATCTGAAATCATTTTGCCGTCAAGGTCTGGAGAAAGCGTTGCTACGTATATGTCGAGAGCGCGGTGTTTAAAAGGTATACACGTTGGTATATATACATGGTGGAGTACAGACCTCGTTAACGAGGTCCTTGTCACGGGTACATACGATGTCGAGTCTCATTGCGTAGGACATAATGCGTACGCACATATTTACCTCCACAGTACCGTACTCAAAGCCCTTTCAGCAAATATGGACCTTTCCCTAACGAATTTTGTAAATAAAAAATATTTTCCCGGCCTCCAAATGCTGGATTCATCTCTCTATATGATTTTTTGGACAACTGAAACTGTACTTAATTTGGGACAACTAAAAATTCCCGACACTGTAAAATTTACGAATAAATAATTACCGAAAAATAAAATTCCTGGAGTTAAAAAATTGCCGACAATATAAAATTCCCAAAACTAGAAAATTCCCGACAATGGAAAATTATTGGGTTAAATTATTAAGTTTCAGACGTCTAGTCTGACGATTTTTTTTACATTTATTGGAATAATAAAAAAAAAAGAGTTTCCACTCTTCCCGAAACCGAAATTTTTTTTTTTATTTAGTAGAAGCAATTTTAGAGAATTTAGAGGAATTTGCAAAAGATTTTTAATAATTTTAAGAAATTTCAAGAGATTTGATAAGATTTAAAAAATTATGAAACGATTTCAAGAGATTTATAGAAATTTCATAAGGAATTTCAAGGGATGCTAAGAGATTTTGATTGATTTTAGGAATTTAAAGCGATTTTAAAAGAGTTGAAAAGAGTTATTAATAGATTTTTTTCAAAGATTTCACAAAATTTCAAGACATTTTTACTGATTTTAACGAATTTTAAGGAATTTAAAGAGATTTCAAGATATTTCAAGAGATTTTAATGAATTTCAAGGAATTTTTATATATTTTAAATAATTTTAAGACATTTACAGAAGATTTAAAAGTTTTTAAAGAATTTCAAGTAATGTTAGGGGTTTTTAAAGGAATTTCATTTGATTTACTCCAAATGTTTTGAAATATGTTGAAAATTTTTAAACTCTCTTGAATTCTTTTGAAATCCATTGAAATTCCTTAAAGTCACTTAAAATCTGATAAAATCTTTTAAGGTCTCTTGCAATCTCATGAAATATATAGAAATTTCTAAAAATCTCTCGAAAATTTTTTTGATATTTCTTTCAAACTTTTATAAAAATCCCTTGAAATCTTGTGAAAACCCTTGAAAATCCTTAAACTTTTTTGAATTATTTTAAAAATCCTTTGACGTTTCTCAACATATATCTTGAAATTCCCTAAAATGAAAAATCACTTAAAATCTCTATAAAATCCCTTGAAATTTCTTAAAAACCCGGGAAACGCTGGGTAAATTTCTGCTAGTAAATAAATAAAAATAAAATGATTTTGGGAACTTTTTTGATATTCTTAACCCAAAAAAATGCAAAAAAAAAATAAAATAAAAATTTTCGTCAGACTAAACGTCTGAAACTTCAACCCAATGAAAATTACCAAAAAAAAGTTTTTTAATAAATAAATAAATTGTTTAAATAATAATTTTAAAATGTATTTTAAAAACGTTTTTCACACATTTTTAGAGATCCTTTCGGAAATTTTCTAGTGTCGGCAATTTTATAATGCCGGGAATTTTATTTTTCGCTAATTATTTATTCGGGAATTTCCAGTCGTCCCCTTAATTATAAATATAAATTTTAGACACTATAGAATTATCGAATAAATAATTACCGAAAAATAAAATTCCCGGCGTTACAAAATTGCCGACAATATAAAATTCCCAAAACTAGAAAATTCCCGACAATGGAAAATTACCAAAAAATTATTTTAATAATTAAATAAATTGTTTAAATAATAATTTTAAAATGTATTTTAAAAACGTTTTTCACACATTTTTATAGATCCTTTCGGGAATTTTTCATTGTCGGGAATTTTATTTTTCGGTAATTATTTATTCAGGAGTTTTCAGTCGTCCCCTTAATTATAAATATGAATTTTATGTTGAGATGGAGTGAAACCCTTCCAATTAAAAAATTCAGTAATGTTAACCCATAGAAATATGGGTTCTCAAAATATAATTTCTAATCAGGCTCCAACTAGAATTCATTAAAAATGAGCCTAATTTTATTTTTGAGAATTAATTAAAAATTTGTTTAAGAAGTAATTAAGTCGGGTATAATTTTTCTAAGTCTCAAGTGGATTCTTGTAGTTTCGCTCGGTTCGCTTCTGAGTCTTGTATATACGTACACAGGAGAATTTGTATTTCAAAAGTGAACGGTGGAAATGCTTTCAGCATAATTACACGGGGTGTTCAGCTGTAAAGGCGAAAAACAGAGCTTTTCAAGCGAGATAATGAAGATCGTGTGAAACAACAGAATCAGGAATAATGGAGAACAAATGTCGGCTCATTAGTAATTACGTCTTCTCAATTGGAAATCTTTTTTTTTTACGACAGGATTTAAAGAATAATTGCTCCAAACTTCTGAATCTTTGAACTGTAATTAATTTAAGACAAAATTTTGCCTTTAAGCGTGTTGGAGCCAAGTTTTAATCTAAAAATTCGATTTCTTCATTTTACTCAACAAATATTAAATTTGCAGAGCGAGAAAATATCTAATTCAAATATTTTTTAAGTAAAATGAAAATATTGAATTTTGAAGTCAGATTTTGAATTCTTCGTTTTATGTAAAAAGTATCGAAATTAAATATTTTTTCGCTCTGTACACAGTCTTATATTTGGAAAAAGATTAGTGCTACAGAGCGAAAAAATATTTGTCTATAATTTCCGTTGAGTAAAATGGAGAATTGAATTTTGAGCTTAACACTCAACGCCCTTAAATATACTAAAATATATTTTTAAAAATTCCACTTGCTTTAAATTTAGGATTTCATTTAAATCGGAACAGAAATAAAAGTCTGAAACGCAAATGGTGGAAATAACTTTTGAATCGATTTCCAATCAGTCCTCATTTGTATTATTAGGGTCGACAAATCGATAAAGATTCTCAGAGTTAATAGGCCTGCTTTATTTCCAGGTTACTTATTCAGCGGATCTGGCTATCGAAATCCCGGGTAATTTGAGTCAAGGCGGGTCATGGTACAGATTGGATTATAGTCCAGGAGTTGGTCACCCACCTCCCAATACAACCATTGCTGCCATCGACATTGGGGACGTCATCCAGTTCCGGGATGGACTTCCGGGCACTAAATATGATTTCTGGCTTTATTATAGTAATGGAACTTTTCATGATTGGCTCACGTGGACTGCTTCCATCACAACTCGTAATTTTCCTCATTACTTTTTTCCTTAATTTTCTAGAATTTAGTTAAATTTATTATATAATTCATTTGAACTTTACTAAAGTTCGATTTAGATTTAAACCGTTTCAATTAACTTGAATTCGATATTAATTGTTAAGATTTATCAATATAAAATTAGTAGAATTTCTAGAATTTCTAGAATTTATACTTTGAATTTAATTAAATTAAAAAATTAAATTAAATTAAAATTAAATTTATTTTAATTTATACTTTTAATTTTTTTAGTCGAATTCAATTTAAAATGATTGGATTTAAATATGAGTCGCAGGAACTTAATTTAAATTGCTAGATTTCAATATGAATTCCTAGATTTCGATTTATATTCATAGATTCCAATTCGAGTTGCTAAAATTCAATTAAAAGTAATGGATTACAATATTTGGATTTACTAGGAATGATGATTGAAAAGCTCTGAACGTTCAAATGAACGAATTTTTGTAATTTTAAACTAGAAACAATTTTAAAATATTGATTAAGTGTTGGAGCCAAATTCTAAACTAAAAATTCGATTTCTTCATTTTATTCAACAAATATTAAATTTGGAATTTTTCCCCTCTGTAGAATTAATCAATTTTTAACTAGAATTATGCGTATAGAGCGAGAAAATATCTAATTCAAATATTTTTTAAGTAAAATGAAAATACTTAATTTTGAAGTTAGATTTTGAATTCTTCGTTTTATGCAAAAAGTATCGAAATTAAATATTTTTTCGCTCTTTACGCAGTCTTATATTTGAAAAAAGATTAGTGCTACAGAGCGAAAAAATATTTATCTATAATTTTCGTTGAGTAAAATGAAGAATGGAATTTTGAGCTTAACACTTGGGTCCAACACCCTTAATTTTCATTGAAAATAATTCTATATGAATGAAACTTGTTCGTTATTTTTAGTCGAAACAATATTTCTGAATGAAATAGAATTGGGAAAAAATATTTCGTTCATTTGGAATTCAATTCAAAAAGACTAATTTCAATTTAGTAAAGTTAAATTTTAATTTGCTAGTAGAACTGAATGAATTGAACAATTTAAATCATTTTTCAGCACCTGATCCTCCGTCCAATTTGACGGTCGCAGTTCGAAATGGAAAAACTGCGATGGTCTATTGGGCTCCACCTAGTCAAGGAAATTATTCTGGATTCCGATTGAGAGTGCAGAGCTTCAACGATGCGGCAAATCCCTGGACTAGAATTATTCCAGCTGACGCGGTACCCTACACCCTCAGGGACTTGACACCCGGAGCGACATATTCCCTTCAGCTATTCACGGTCCTGGATTCAAAGGAGAGTGTCGCTTACACCAGCAGAAATTTCACCACGAGTATGTAGTTCTAGACTCTAGAGGTTCCTGAATTCTTAATACCCAATCAAGCAAGGTTTCAAGTGAAATTTATGGGAAAAGAGGATTAGGGAGAGAAAGAGAGATGGGGATCTTCTCAGCAAGTTCACAGGCTTCTTCAACTGTTGAGAACTTGAAGAATATTGGAATGACTACCTTATAGTACGAGGGTAGATTTTCTGCTAATGAGAAACTTTTGGATTTCTCTCTTCAAACTTTCCTCGACTTGACAAAGTCTTTTGAAATTGGGAAATTTGATTTAAGAAGCTTAAAACTATTTCCATAAAGCAATTTATCTCCACGTCTGGAGCTAATTTTGGTAACTTCATTTTTAATAGGGAATTCGTGGTAAAAATAACAATTAGACTAAAAGATCTTTAATTGCTCTATTTAAGTTTTAATCTACTTTGAAGATAGTTTGAATTTGTTGAACTTGTATCTATAGCTACTGATGAAACAATTTTGTTTCAGAGCCAAATACCCCGGGCAAGTTCATCGTCTGGTTTCGAAACGAGACCACTTTGTTGGTTCTTTGGCAACCACCTTATCCTGCAGGAATTTATACACATTATAAAGTCAGTATAGATCCTCCAGATGCTCTCGAATCTGTCCTCTACGTTGAAAAAGAAGGTGAACCACCTGGACCTGCTCAAGCAGCTTTCAAGGGTCTCGTTCCTGGTAAACTACATTCTGATGTTTACATTACATTTTCTGATTCTTTGTTTAGCACTTTTGGAAATGATTCAAGAGCCTAGTACAAAAATAAAATCTTTTTACAGGAAGGGCCTACAATATCTCGGTGCAGACCGTTTCTGAGGATGAAACTTCAGCTCCAACAACTGCTCAGTATCGAACAGTTCCTTTCAGGCCTTCAAACGTGACCTTCGATAAGTCCTCCGTCACTTCCACATCCTTTCGAGTCTTCTGGAATCCCCCCAATGGAACCTCTGAATTCGACAAGTACCAAATTTCTCTCGGGGGGAATAGAAGATTCGCACCAGTCACGAGAAATAAAGACGAGGAATGTCGATGGGAATTTAAAGAACTCGAACCTGGAAAAACCTACCAGGTGGTTGTCAAGACAGTTTCAGGGAAAGTAACGAGCTGGCCTGCTAGTGGAGATGTTGTCCTAAGTATGTTCAAGAAAAGAAGTAAATGATCTGAATAAAATAATGTCCGACTTTTTTAATCGTTCCTTCTTTTTCTTTTTAGAACCATTGCCAGTTCGAGACCTCAGAGCAGAAATCGATGAAAGAACCTGGATGGTCGAAGTTTCCTGGACTCCTGAAAACTCGAGCACTCAAGATAGTTACAAACTTGAGTATCATGAAGTGGAATCTACAATCGGTGGAGATAGCAACAGTTTAACTACCGATAAAACTAGAGTACGTGTTTAATTTTTATTCTATCTAGTACTAGAAATGATCAACCTATTTATTTTTCTATTTTCTGATGAAGGTCACTCTAGATGCCTTGTTGCCCGGGAGGAACTACTCGATAATCGTTCAGGCGATCAGCAACAAAATGGAATCGAATGAAACAATCTTGTATCAAGCGACAAGACCTTCGAGTCCTATTATCGAGGACCTCAAGTCAATCGAAAAGGGATTAAACATATCCTGGAAAAGCGACGTAAACTCGAGACAGGAGAAATTCGAAGTGACTCACAACAGAAATGACACTGGTGAAAGTGCGACAACTCTAACAACTGAGTCTCACATTGTTCTCGAGGACCTCTATCCGGGTGCCGGATACGAGGTCAAGGTTTTTGCCATCAGTCACGGGCTCAGGAGCGAACCGCACGATTACTTCCAAGCAGTGCGTAAGTATCTCGGACTTCTGTGTTCATATCTTAGGTCGTAATCTCGCTGAGTCAGGTATAGAAATATGAGAAATGGTATCAGAAAATTAGATCAATTTGCTAATTTCTCTATCTATTCAGAATTGTGCAAGATCTTTGAGAAACTTATTGTTTGAATTTGTTTCTAGTCCCACATCCACCGAGGAATCTAAGCGTTGAGAAAGTGTCAACTAACACGGTTCTTGTTCACTGGGAAGCTCCGACAGACTCGATATTTTCTGAGTATGCCATCAGATACCGAACAGAAGACGATCCTCGATGGGTAAAGCTTCCTAGCGTGAAAGAAACGGAAGCGGAAGTTGCTGACATGACACCAGGAGAAAAATATACAATTCAAGTTAATACTATCAGTTTCGGGGTTGAGAGTCTCTACCCTCTTCAAGTCAATCACACCGTTCGTAAGTGGACCTTTTTTTTCGACAAGTCACATATTTACAGATTCTAAAATCCATGTTTGACTCTTCTGTTCTACAATATTTTCTAAATCCTCTTTTAGGCCCAAATCCAGTATTAAATGTGACTCCAGTCATCGATTCCACAAATGTAACTCTCGAGTGGCCTCGCCCAGAAGGAAGAATTGAATTTTACGCCTTGAAATGGTGGCCAGTTGATAATTCAGATGATGTCAGATTCAAAAATGCATCTGAAAGCAATGAAATTGCAGCAATTGGCTATGATGAAAATATCGTTCATACCGAAAGAGTTCTTATCAGCGATTTGATGCCTGGGGTCGAATATTCTTTTAGCATCTATACCGTTTCCTACAATCTTGTCAGCGATATTAGTAATTTAACGACGAGGACTAGTAAGTTAATTGATAAAAAATTTCGATTTGGTTTGAGCGTTTCGATTTTTTGTGTGGTGTTTTTTAAATTAATACTAATTGCTAGAAAATAACTGATTTTGTTGAAATTGGAAGAGATAGATTTTGTTGGTACCACGAAAGAAATCCGGAACGTCTCACTAGAGAAAAAGAAGGTAAAATTGTTTTTGAATTTGTTTGAACTAACAAAAACGCTTCCTAATTCAGTGCCGCTGATCCAGTCCGAAGTCGTCGTGGTTGTGGATCGAGATTTACCAGATTCATTGACCTTGAGATACACCCCAACTCCAATTTTATCATCTCGGTTTGACCTCTATCGATTTCGAATTAGCGATAAAAATAATACGACAAAGGAAAAATTGGTGATTGATGTTGATACGAAGGTAACTTTCACTGATCTGGTACCAGGTAGGCTCTACAATGTCACGATGTGGACTGTCAGTGATAATGTCGAAAGTCGTCCTCTATTCCGACAAGACAGACTTTGTAAGTATTTTTAAATTATTATTTAAAACAATATGGAAGATGAAATTTCTTCAAGGTGGCCACATGTCAGGGAAGTCAGGGAAGTCAGGGAAATATCAGGGAAATACGAGTAGTTGTCAGGGAAAATAGAAATTGACATTTATGTTAAGTATGTTATTTTTGTCGTATTAGATATATAACTTTTATAATTTATTTAACAGATTTTAGAAATCTTCCAAGGATTTCGAAGGATTATAAAGAATTTCCAGGCATTCTTTGAGATTCTTTGGGTTTCTAATGATTTCAAGAGATTTTCAATAATTTAAACAAATTTTAAGAGGTTTCTAGGAATTTGAAGGGATTACAAGAGATTTTTATAAGATTTAAAAGATTTAGTGAAATTTTAAAGGACTTCATGAAATTTTAAGAGATTTTTCAGAAAGTTTAGGTAATTTAAAGAATTTTAAGTAATTTTGAAAAGTTTTCAAGAATTTTTAAAGTTCTTTACGTATTTTAAGGGATTTTAAAGTTTTTTGTGTAAGAATTTAAAGAGATTTTAAGGAATTATAAATATTCTCGTGGAATTTAAAAAGATTTTAAAAGGTTTGTAAGAATTTTAAGAAATTTTAATTATTTTAAAGTGATTTTAAAGAATTTAAATGTTCCACATGGAATTTTAAAGGATTTCACAACATTTTTATGATTTATAAAAGATTTTGTAGAAGTTTAAGGAATTTCAAGAGGCTTTCAAGAATTTAAAGAAATCTGTACGTATTTTAAGGGACTTCAAAGTTTTTCGTGGAATTCTAAAGGATTTTAAGAAGCTTGTAAAAATTTTAAGTAATTTTACTATTTTAAAAATGATTTTAAGGAATTTTAATAGTCCTCATAGAATTTAAAAAAATTTTAAGTCATTTTTGATTTTTAAAAGACTTTGTGATTTTTTTATTTCAAGAGTTTTTTTTAGAGATTTTAATGCACTTTAGGGAATTTTAAAGAATTTGACGAGATTTTTATAATTTCTAAACGATTTTGTAATATAATTGTAAAGAATTTCATGGAATTTTAAATATTGTAGTGGAATTTTAAGATATTTAAAAATGTTTCTGGGAATTTCAAAAGATTGCAGCGAATTTTAAGAGATTTCAATAGGTTTCCAATAATTTAAAGAAAGTTTGTTGCAGTTTAAGAGTTTTTAAAATTCCTCGTTGAATTTAAAAATATTTCACGAGATTCTAAAAATGTTTTATGGAATTTTTTAAGGATTACAGGAAATTTTAAGAAATTTTTAGGAATTTTAAAAGATTTTGAAGTTTTTTGAGGAATTTAAATAAGTGTTTGTAATGATTTTGTGGAATTTAAAAACAATTAGTGAAAATTTAAGGGTTTTCCTGAAATATTAACAAATTTGATGGGATTTCGTGGAATTTTAAGATTTTTCTAGGAATTTCAGAAAATTTCAATGAGTTTTAAGAGATTTCAAAAGTTGTTGTATATTTGGCAGATTTTTACGAATGTTAAATTTTGTGAAATGATTTTAAATTTCACTTTAAAAAATTTCAATAGTATTATTATTGAAAATTTATACTCATCTTTAATACTTTTCTGTCAAGGAAAGTTGTCTGAAAGTCAGAGAAATGTCAGGGAAATTGAAAAGTTGAATCTTGTGGCCACCCTGTCCTTCTTAGAAAATAGATGGAACTGATAAAATTTGTTTCTTTGCAGACCCAGAGCCAATTACAGCGATTCATGCTTTGGAAGTGAATGACACCAAAATAACTCTGAGCTGGGATATTCCTCGAGGCGAATATGATGCCTTCGAAGTACAATATATCAATACTGAGGGCAACTATGTGCAGAATATTACTTTCGCGAATGCGATCACAATATCAGATCTGAAACCACATAGAAATTACACATTTACCCTTGTGGTTAGATCGGGGACAGAATCTCATTATTTGCGCAGATCCAATCCGATCAGTGCAAGTTTCACCACTAGTGAGTCTTTCCCTGGGAGGGTTGACAAATTCAGCCCCACTGATATTCAGCCGAGTGACATCAGTTTCGAGTGGTCGCTCCCCAGTCAAGAGCAAAATGGCATCATCCGCAAATTCAGCATCACTTATGGCTTGGAGGTGAGTAATATTTTATTTTCATTTTTCCTCCATAATTCATAATACAAAGTGACTGAATAATTGAATGATTTCATAACATTGACTGAATTACTGAATGAGTAATTTCAAAGGTCTTGAGGTAAAGAGAGATTGACGTTATTGTTTATCAAACAGTCTTGTTGTGCAAGTTCTTCCGAGTGGAGAAAAAATTCTAATAGAACTCGAATAAATCTATAGTAAATTTTGAGAAACTTAATTAAAAAGGTTTTTTTTTCTTCAATAGGGTTCAGCACACACGCAAACGAGGGACTTCAGGCCAAGCGAATTCAGAGGAATTATTAAAAACCTCATCCCAGGGAAGACCTACGTTTTTAAAATCCAAGCCGAAACGAAAATCGGATTTGGTCCAGAGGCGGTTTGGAAGCAGAAAATGCCAATTTTGGCACCACCGAAACCACCGACTCAAGTTGTGCCAACGGAAGTTTGTAGAAGTAGTACGACTATCCAAATTCGGTTTAGAAAAAATTACTTCAGTGAACAAAATGGGGCAGTGACTTCTTACACTATTATTGTTGCTGAAGATGATAGTAAAAACGCCTCGGGATTGGAAATGCCCAGTTGGAGGGACGTTCAAGCTTACAGTATTTGGCCCCCCTATCAGGTAAAATAAATATTTAAAGATTTATTTCAATTATAAGAAATGTACAAGAAGTATAAAAAACCGAGAGCTTATAATGATTATTTTTTTAGAAAATATATTTTATGTCAAAAATAGCAAGAAAAAATTCAACGCTTGCTTATATTAATTTAAAATAAATTTATAATTAGAAGAATTTAGAAACTTAGATCCAAGTTAAATTTTGAATTGAATTTTTGAAGAGGTGGGGTATAAAATGAAATATTGTCGGCACTGTATCGGTACAAAAAAGTCTAATTACCGATTCGTCGACTTATTCCGATCACGAGTTAATTGAGTTGTGCGCACGCAGACTGCAACTTGTACGTTTTACTTCTAAAAGTAAGGCCGATTACGCATCGTTTCAAGTAAAACCTAGTGCCAATTTGTGAACGTAATTGTATAAAGTAAAGCTTCGCGAGGCGCCATGGAATTGTTAAATAATCTGATCGACATAGCTCGTCGACTTCTTAAGAAGGTATTCATTATTAAATTTAATTAGAAGAAATCAACATTGTAAGAAAGTAGCATTTTTAAGAATTAGACTTTGCTTCCTATTCTGCATTTAATTTTTTTAAAGAATAAGCCGTAATCGTAGAGCAGTAAAGTAAAATCAATGGCACTAAAAATAAATAGGGTAATAAAATAAAGAGGGTAAATATTTTATAAAATAATTAATTGCCAATGGGAATTTACAAAAATTTTCAATATTACTATTTTTCCCAATTCAATTCATCTTTTTTTATATTTTCAGGTCATGGAGCCTTATTATCCTTTCAAGAACGGATCAGTGGAGGATTTCACAATCGGATCAGAAAATTGCGACAATAAACCTGGTTATTGTAATGGTGCTCTGAAATCTGGATCGACTTACCGAGTCAAAGTTCGAGCTTTCACAGCCCCTGATAAGTTCACTGATACTAGCTACAGCTTTCCAATTCAAACAGGTGAGATCAATTGAAACGAATTATCTCCTTTAATTTCTTTATGGAAAAAATTACAATATTCGTTCTTCCATTTTCATTAATTTTATTTCTTTTCCATTCTTTTGATTTCTCGTAGTTATTTCTTCCACTCATTTCTAATTTCATTCTTTTACAACTTTCTATGCTTTTGCACTCTTGTTTTTTAATTGAATTTCAACTCCCATGTAGATTAAAGTCTTCTTAAAGATTATTTCAATAGAGAAAGAAATTATTTGTTTGACAGAGGCTAGTAGTAAAAATATTACTTTGTTAATAATTGAAAGCATCATCAGAACCAAATTACTATCAAATAATTGAATAATAATTGAATAAAATAAATGAGATATTAAAAATAAAATTGAAAAAGTAAAATCAAATGAGAATGTAGAAAGAAGTAGAGTAGCGATATTTCGCTAAATTCATGCCTTATATGCACATGCCTCGCCTAAGGATTGCTGCTGGCAGGTAAGAGCGAAAATCTTGCCGGTAGCGAGTAAATAAATAGACAATCCTTTATGCATTATCCAGTAATTGATTATTTAAAATTCTCTCCATGTCTCGAGCAGATAAGGACAACACCGCCATCATCGTGGGTGTGACTGTGCCGATTGTTTTACTCCTCACTTTGCTGGGAATTGGACTGATTGTACGGAGGAGACGCAGCCAAGGAAGAAAAACGACTGAAACGAGAGCGACTGATGATTTGTCATTGCCAGACAGCGTCATTGAAACGAAGTACAAATAATACATTATTTATATCCTTTAAAAAAAGGTAAAATAAGGCTCGCTACAAAATTTAAATTTCAAATTTCAGTCGACCGATTCGAGTGGAAAACTTTGCAGAGCATTATCGAATAATGTCAGCGGATTCAGACTTCCGCTTTTCGGAAGAATTTGAAGAACTGAAGTGCGTGGGAAGGGATCAACCTTGCAGTGCTGCAGATTTGCCCTGCAATCGACCAAAGAATCGTTTTACAAATATTTTACCCTACGACCACAGCAGGTTCAAATTGCAACCTGTGGATGATGAGGAGGGATCAGATTATATCAACGCCAATTATGTTCCTGTGAGTTTTAATAAATTGAGTATAGAAATGAGATACAAGATAAATAGAGGTTTTATTTTATTTATTTTATTTCAGGGTCACAATTCTCCAAGGGAGTTTATAGTTACCCAGGGTCCTCTGCACTCGACAAGAGATGATTTCTGGAGGATGGTTTGGGAAAGTAACAGTCGAGCAATCGTGATGTTGACTCGATGTATCGAAAAAGGCAGAGAAAAATGCGACCATTACTGGCCGATGGACACACTTCCTGTCTATTACGGGGACATTTGTGTAACTATTTTAAATGAAGCTCATTATCCTGATTGGAGCATCACTGAATTTATGATCTGCAGGGTAAGCCATCATCAGTTTTAGCCTGAGTCAAACTCTTCTTGTATTCGAGTCTCGAATCTAAGTATGTATAATCTAAATCAAATTAAATTTTTACTTTTTCAGGGAGATTCGAAGAGAGTCATCCAGCACTTCCATTTCACGACGTGGCCAGACTTTGGAGTACCTAGTCCACCTCAAACCCTGGCAAGGTTCGTCCGAGCCTTTCGGGAACGAGTCCGTCCCGATCAGAGGCCAATAGTCGTCCACTGTAGTGCCGGGGTTGGAAGAAGTGGTACTTTTATTACCTTGGATAGGATATTACAACAAATTTTGGTGTCGGATTATGTCGACATTTTCGGCATCGTATGGGCCATGAGGAAGGAGAGGGTTTGGATGGTCCAAACCGAACAGCAGTATATTTGCATACACCAGTGTCTTCTAGCTGTCCTGGAGGGCCAGGACACCACTGGACCACCTCGAGAAATTCACGACAATCAGGGTTTCGAAGGTAAGCTTTATTTATTTTTATTCTCGAATTTATTGAGTGTCGAAGTATTTATTTTTTCTGATCCCATGATATTTTCCTTCTGTTTTTAAGGGTGTTGGAGCCAAAATTCAATCTAAAAACTCGATTTCTTCATTTTACTCAACAAATATTAAATTTGGAATTTTTTCCCTTTGTAGAATTAATCAATTTTTAACTAGAATTATGCGTACAGAGCGAGAAAATATCTAGTTCAAATATTTTTTAAGTAAAATGAAAATATTCAATTTTCAAATTAGATTTTGAATTCTTCATTTTATGCAAAAAATATTGGAAGTAAATATTTTTTCGCTCTGTATGCAGTCTTATATTTGATAAAAGATTAGCGCTACAGAGCGAAACAATATTTATCTATAATTTTCGTTGAGTAAAATGGAGAATGGAATTTTGAGCTTAACACTTGGGTCCAACACCCTTAATAATTGTTGTAATCTGAAGTATCTAATCCAAGTGGTCCAATTTTCGTATAACAGGGTGGTCAATTTATGGAATAAAAATGTAATTTGAATTTCTGTTTCATGAATTGGGATTGATAAGACTGCCAATTTGAATTTGAAGATAAAGTCTTGAAACTACCATGTATATTTGTATAATCTAACTATCTTTGCCCCTTTCTATTCTTGAAATTAAAACTAACTCACCATTTTGATAATTGGTGATGGATGATTATATTTAAGAAGGTGGAGGTGATGCAATCTCGCTTTTTGTGCAAACCCCTTTCCACCGAATTTGATCGAATAATTGAAGAATCAATCAAGTTAATTTTGTTAATAGTTGTTTTGGATTTCAATAATTGACATTTGCAGGAAAAATTAGAATATTTGGACATTTGATAAGAAATCTTTTGAAAGAGAATTTGATATAAGATTTGATGAGTTATACGGAATTTTGGAAAGAATAAATAAACAGATGAAAAGATGTCTGCAACCTTTCGCCCTTTGAATTTAGGAAAGAATCGAAGTTCAGTCGAAAATGCAAAGAATCCAGCCGATGATGAAAAGGAGAGGTGACCTTCGAACTGTGAAAACGACTCCGATGGTAATATAGTGCCGCTGCTTCCTTCCTGTGCACGCTGCTCATAATTGTTTGAAATGCATATTTTTACATCTCAATTTGAAATTCATCACAAATTCGTAAATGCATGCGGTATTGATTCATGCCTGCAGATGCCAATGACTTATATTCTAGTTTCTAGAATTGTAGATCAATTATTTCATCATTCGTAATTTATGACTTTATTCAACGGAACTGGGGCGGTTTAATTAAGGGCGTTGGACCCAAGTGTTAAGCCCAAAATTCTATTCTCCGTTTTACTCAACGGAAATTATAGATAAATATTTTTTCGCTCTGTAGCACTAATATTTTTTCAAATATAAGACTGCGTACAGAGCGAAAAAATATTTAGTTTCGATACTTTTTGCATAAAACGAAGAATTCAAAATCTGACTTCAAAATTCAATATTTTCATTTTACTTAAAAAATATTTGAATTAGATATTTTCTTGCTCTGTACGTTTAATTCTATTTAAAAATTATTTAATTATATAGAGGGAGAAAATTTCAAATTTAATATTTGTTGAGTAAAATGAAGAAATTGAATTTTTAGACTAGAACTTGGCTCCAACCCAAGTGTTAAGCCCAAAATTCTATTCTCCGTTTTACTCAACGAAAATTATAGATAAATATTTTTTCGCTCTATAGCACTAATCTTTTTTCAAATATAAGACTTCAAAATTCAATGTTTTCATTTTACTTAAAAAATATTTGAATTAGATATTTTCTTGCTCTGTACGCATAATTCTATTTAAAAATTATTTAATTATATAGAGGGAAAAAATTCCAAATTTAATATTTGTTGAGTAAAATGAAGAAATTGAATTTTTAGACTAGAACTTGTCTCCAACCCAAGTGTTAAGCCCAAAATTCTATTCTCCGTTTTACTCAACGAAAATTATAGATAAATATTTTTTCGCTCTATAGCACTAATCTTTTTTCAAATATAAGACTGCATACAGAGCGAAAAAATATTTAGTTTCGATACTTTTTGCATAAAACGAAGAATTCAAAATCTGACTTCAAAATTGAATATTTTCATTTTACTTAAAAAATATTTGAATTAGATATTTTCTTGCTCTGTACGCATAATTCTATTTAAAAATTATTTAATTATATAGAGGGAAAAAATTCCAAATTTAATATTTGTTGAGTAAAATGAAGAAATCGAATTTTTATATGAGAACTTGGCTCCAACACCCTTAATGATATTTATCAATTTTATTCATTTTTGTTATGACAATTTCAATCAATATTGAAAAATTGATTCTTACGATTGCTGTAAATATGTAAATTAAAATCTACTCATATTCCAAATAATAGCTTGCAAACCTGTTTGAAATTTGTAAAATTGCATGAAATTTTGAAATATTTGTTGAAGTGAAGAAAAAAATTATAATTTTGTAAATACGGAATTTTGTATCGTATCAAGTCAGGAAAAAGATTTTTTCTAATTTTTAATTTGGACTTCAGGAATTTGTCACAACTTTTTTCATATGTGTTACGAAGCATGGAATTTAGAATCAAAATAAAGAATTCCAGTGTGTTAATCAAGATTTCTCTTGTTTTTACAGATGATGAGGGAATTGCCGAGTCCGGGATGTGATAACATGGAATCTGAATTCATTCAGTAAAAATATTAAAAATCTCGATTTCAAACGAGAATATGGCAGCAGGAAGTCTGAAAAGTGACACTGGAAGGGTCGCGAAACGAAGAAAGCAGAAATGACAAGAGAATGAAAATATTAAAAGAATATAAGGCTAGGAGAAAAAGACATTATGTGTCTTTGAGGAAGACAGGAAATCCTTCAAAGGAAAGCTTCAAAGGTTTGCTTCTTTAAAAAGTAAACCTTTTAAAAGAAGAATAGTGTCGAACAAAAGAAAAGACAAGGTTTCTTAAACGAAAAGACTCAAATAATAAATATGAATGAGTGAATTGGAGGTCTGAAAAGTGAGAAAAGAGCCATGTTTGTAGCAGGAGAAATGAATTACATCTTAAAATATTCCATTGGTTTGTCACCGTTGATCTCAAAGCCTCTGGAGACCCATCGATCGATCTTTGGTGGCGACCGTCCGTCCAAAAGCCGTACTAGACGAGCCAAAACGATTTTTTAATCGTTTCTCTAGAATCTCTACTTATGATCGATATTCTTTTTTAGCATAGAAAAAAAGAGTCAATGGGAACAAGAAACTCGCATCTTCATAGAACCCATAATAACCATATCACCATTCCCTCATCGATGAATTCTTCCAATATGTATTCAGAAAGCAATTTTCTGGGCTTCCATTTTTAATTATTGATTATATTAAAGTCCTTTTTTCACTACTCAATTCCCCTTCTTTAAAATACAAATTTTAATTTATTTAAAATATAATCCCTTTTCAAAATCAGAAAGAAAATTAAAATTTGTCTATAAATAGGGGAGAATTTCGAATCAAACGTTGCGAATGAGCGTGTACTTAATTTTGTAATGAAAATGTAATCAAGAGTATATTAAAAAATCTCGTGCACGCGATTGTAGTGAATTAGCAATTTTTGTAATTTCGTGTTGCGGCTGTCGTTAATCGTTAAAGCTTGAAAAGAATCTCGCGAAGGAAGTCGAAAGATGATAATAAAATGAGCTTGTGAGTGTGACTCAATTTGTGAATATATGAATATATGAATATATGAATGCGTGATTTTGTGAAGATAATGAAAAAAGAATGATTGGAGATTTTTTATAATCGCGTAATCTTAAACGCTTAAATTCCTTGTCCTCGAGACTTAGGGAAAAGACCACTGTAAATAATAATATTTTAATCGAAGTTCGCGAAACTCTGTATTTTACCGAGAATTTTATTATTATTATTATTATTATTGTTATTGTTATCGCAGCATTTTATTGATTATTACCGATTATTGATATTATCAGCTCTGTTAGTTTTTACCTCGACATATCAGCTCATCTAGATTTTACCTCGACATTCTCAACCCTCGCCATTTGAAGAAATTTTATATTCCAAGCTAGGCTTAAGTATACAAATAAATAAGCACATTGCTGTCAGAAAGAAAAATTCTAGAAACAAATTCTTGAATTTTTTTTTGGCAGCAAGGGAGGAGAAGAATCTCAAACGTAGTGCAGACCTTCGAACAAATATGGTTTTGTAATTAAGAGTACTTTTAAGATTCGAAGAATTAATTACAAAGTTTAAGTTACTCTGTGATAAATTGCAATCGATTATCGATATCAAGTCCAATTTGCCTCGACTCGATTCTACTTGAAATGTTAGTAATTTTAATTCCAGGCTCGAACTAAATGTGCTTTAGCATCATGTATTTATATCTTATCTATTTGAAAAGCTTTTGATGTGAATTTAAAAATTTGGAGACAGTCCAGGGTAGAATGGGATCAAGGCAGAATTTTGTGCAAGCTCACCGAGGAAAAAAAAAGTGAACTTGAATGCCAATGTTTTGGAATTTCAACAAGATATTTATATCGAGTCAAATTCAATCAGAATATGTCTCCGAACTTTTGAGAAAATAAATTTTTTAATTAGGGCAAATGAAAATTTTATTCAATCCTTGTCTCTTCTTTACAGGAGTTATTCTTTCAAAGAATAATAATTAATTTTTTAATTACTTTAATATTTTTAATCTAGATTCTTTGTATTTTTTTAAATTTAAATTTTGATCAATTTAAGTAATCTTGTTGTGTTAGAACTTAGTTTGGTTATTTTTATTACTTTTGAGAAGTATTTTGCGCTCGTGAGGAATTTGTAGATGGCAGGTCTGAAGAATTAAGGAAATTCCAGTGTGGAGATAATTTTTCAAACCGGATGTTCGGAATTCTCAGCTGGCGATGATGCTGAATTGGGTGACAATGATGTCGTGTTTTTCGTGGGCGATAAGGAAGATGAAGAGGTGGAGAATTTGCCGATGATCCTCGTGGCTAAGGTCGGCCTTGGAGGTAGGGAAACTTTTGACTTTCCCTCCGTTGCCCGGAAATTCGGTTCTACTGACGTATCTGCATTTCCTGCACGACCTAGTACAATAAAACATTTTTCACATACGTTTCAAGTAACAAAAAAATATCATTTTTATATCGAAATGTATTTTTAAATAAAATATCAAATATTTTATTGTCCACTTTTTTACAGATAAAGCAAACATAAAAATTGATATTTTTTTATTAGAGTATTTTATTTATTTTAGACTTTTTTAAATAATCACAAAAAATTAAATACGACCTCTTTTGTTCTGCTTAATAATCTTTTAATGAATCTTAATTGGCTTGGAACTTTAGAAAATGTCTGAAGATTTACTTCAACTTACAGTAATTTGAGAAAGGTAAACAAGTAAGAAAATATTTAAGATTAATTTTGTCGCAACCCTTAGAAATTGTCTTTCAAAGACTAACGGAGGGTAAATCCGTAAATCTTCCAGACTTAAAGTTCGAAACTTTAATTTTTCAAGCTAATAAATATGTAATGGAGGAGGAAGGCTTAAGGGTGTTGGAGCCAAGTTCTAATCTAAAAATTCGATTTCTTCATTTTACTTAACAAATATTAAAATGTAAATTTTTTCCCTCTGTAGAATTAATCAATTCTTAACTAGAATTATGCGTACAGAGCGAAAAAATATCCAATTCAAATATTTTTTAAGTAAAATGGAAATATTCAATTTTGAAGTCAAATTTTGAATTCTTCGTTTTATGCAAAAAGTATCGAAACTAAATATTTTTTCGCTCTGTACGCATTCTTATATTTGAAAAAAGATTAGTGCTACAGAGCGAAAAAATATTTATCTATAATTTTCGTTGAGTAAAATGGAGAATGGAATTTTGAGTCTAATACTCGGGTCCAACGCCCTTAAAATGATTTAAAATGAATATACTAAACTTGAGAAATGTTCAACATCTGAAAGGAAGATTGAAGAAGTTAACGAAGAATTTTAATCAAATATTTTATTTTCACCTCGTATTTGAGAGAGCATTTTTGAAAAAGCTCGACGAATTCGATCGTCAGAAACTTTCGAGGGTTTTTCTTCTGGGCCAATGGAAGCGTTAGCTTTTGGAGAGTAATTGATAGATTCGGATTTGGATTGACCGAATATTCTCCTGGGACCAACATCGATGTCCATAAGTTTCAACATTCTTCCGAGGGAATTTGATTTTTCCTTTCGAGATGACTTTTCGTAAGGGTAAGAAACTCTCCTCGTTTCCTGCTCATAAAATATATTGTTTATGATTTGTACTGTGGGGAAAGACTGTCTTAAATAATAAAATAAAATAAATAATAAAATACTCCCTTTTACTTCTACTATCAATTGTCCGTCCCTTTAACTTTTATTATATTCTAACTTTATCTCTAAATATTTCATTTGTAACCCTTTGAAAAACAATTTTGATTTTTCTCATTAATATAAAAACCGAAAATTTCACATTAAAAAGTTCGATTCACCATTGTAAAAAATATAAATAAAAAATCAATGTAATTTCAATCTACTTCACGTACACCTTCTTCCTTTGACACGTATTCGAATTCATTTCTCTCGAAATTGGAGGATTTCAATTTCAGCATTTTTCCCATTCTATCAATTGTCATGCTTTTGAAATTTCGAGCATCTTCTTTTGTTTTTCTTGGAATTTCACTCGACTCAACATGCACTTTATTGTGAGTCGACTCTCCTTTTTCTTTGAAATGATCCTTTGAGTGACGGAAGCCTGGAAAAAATGAAGCGAGTCTACTCGCTACAATTATACACTTTTTAAATATTTAAAAACAATTTTAAGTAGTATCTAAAATATCAATTTATCCCTTTTCACTTAAATACAGTATAAAATTTATGAACCAGAGGTTTTTTTGGAAAATTCAGCTCCAGTCGTTGACTCATTCTTTTTATTGTAGCACTTCTCGGTTTCTCGAGGCGAGCATTGCTGGACGAAAGAGCTCTGAAATTAGTTATATAAAATCTCAAATTTTTTTTTATAGAAAACTGCAAATATCTCGTTTTAAGGGTGTTGGACCCAAGTGTTAAGCTGAAAATTCCATTCTTCATTTTACTCAACGAAAATTATAGATAAATATTTTTTCGCTCTGTAGCACTAATCTTCTTTCAAATATAAGACTGCGTACAGAGCGAAAAAATATTTAATTTCGATATTTTTTGCATAAAACGAAGAATTAAAAATCTGACCTCAAAATTCAATATTTTCATTTTACATAAAAAATATTTAAACTAGATATTTTTTCGCTCTGTACACATAATTTTAGTTAAAAATTGATTAATTCTACCGAGGGAAAAAATTCCAAATTTAATATTTGTTGAGTAAAATGAAGAAATCGAATTTTTAGACTCGAACTTGGCTTCAATACCCTCAAAGTATTTTAAATCGACTGACTGCTTGTGAAGAAGTGCCTTCTTTGGATCCACTCGCCAAGTTCCCCAATGGAATATTCACTACTCCTTCCATTGACCTTTTGGAAATCAATTAAAAATAATTATCGTTTCCACAAATCCAAAAATACATTTATTTTTATTTACACGTTTAAAATTATAATCAAATACGAATTTATGTACTGAAATAGTATCCAAAGAAGATTTATGATCCGAAAGAGAAATATAGACCGATTATTAAAAAAATGTTTTCCCTAAGGAAAAAAAGCTCTCAATCTATAAGTTCTCTCCTTTATCTACTACCTACGCACCTGTCTGAGTCTTTGTTTCTGAGATGCTTTTCAGCCAGATAATCTTCGTGGATTCTTTCGTATTTTGCTCCATCTTCAGTCATTTCCAAATTCTCCCCTAAATCCTCTCAGCTGGTTAAATTCTGTAATCTCAATAAACGAAAAACTTTTTTTTGAGGTTCAGTAAGTTCAATCCTTCAATTCTCATCTTCCACTGTTTCAAATAAAAAAATCGCTCCTCTTTTATTTTCTCTAAATGATCGACTGTACATTGAAATATAGAATTATTTTTATAATTAACTAGCAATTATGAACCTTTATGATCAATTAAAAACCAATTATGATTTCCCGTTTTTACACACCATTTGCTAGTAAACAAAATAATTGAGAATTTTTAATTCTTCAAATATAAAAACTTGTCATTCTTTATCTAATTTCAGGAATCTCCATAAGTTTCATAAAATTCCTTGAAATGCCTTTATTATTCTTCAAAATCTGATGAAATTTCTTTAAATTTCGTAAAATCAATTGATATTTCTTAAAATTACTTAAAATTACTCAACATTCCATAGAATTTCGTTAAATTCTTGAAAATTCTTGAAAATTCAATGAAATGTTAAAAAATGCCTTAAAATTTCTAAAAATGAAAGTAATATCATATAAAAGTAACATCATCAAATCCCATAAAGTTACTTAAAACCCCATGAAATCTCGTAAATTTTTTGAAATCCCTTAATTCTTTAAAATAACTTAATCCCTTAAAATATCTTAAAATCCCCTAAAATTACTTAAGATCCCATGAAATTGCATGAAATCTCTTCAAATTTCTGACAATCCAAAGAAATGTCGTAAAATCCCTTGAAAGTCCTTAAAATAATTTAATATCCCGTAAAATATCTTACAAATATTTAAAATTCCACGAAATTTTGTAAAATCCCTCAAATCCACTAAAAGTCTTTAAAATTACTTAATATCTCTTAAAATATCTTAAAATTACTTAGATTCTCCCAAACTATCATCAAATCTCATAAAATTACTTAAAGTCTTATGAAATCTTATGAAATCCCTTAAAATCCCTTAAGTCGTTATAATAACTTAATATCCTGTGAAATTGAATGAAATCTCTTAAAATTTCTGACAATCCAAAGAAATGTCATAAAATCCCTTAAAAGTCCTTAAAATAATTTAATATCCCGTAAAATATCTTACAAATATTTAAAATTCCACGAAATTTTGTAAAATCCCTCAAATCCACTAAAAGTCTTTAAAATTACTTAATATCTCTTAAAATATCTTAAAATTACTTAGATTCTCCCAAACTATCATCAAATCTCATAAAATTACTTAAAGTCCTATGAAATCTTATGAAATCCCTTGAAATCCCTTAAGTCGTTAAAATAACTTAATATCCTATGAAATATCGTAAAATCTCTGAAAATTACTTAAAATTTCATGCAATTTCATAAAATCCTTTAAAATTTCATAAAATTCCTTGAAAAAATTTTTCAAGACTTCATGAAATCTATTAAAGCACCTTAAAATCCAATGAAATTTCATAAAATTCCTAAAAATATTTTAAAAGTTTCTCAAATTACTTAAAATTCCACAAAATATATAGTTAAATCCTTTAAAATTACTTTATAACCCCATAAAATCTCATAATTATATGATGGTAACTGATCTGTAAATATACGTATACAATTATACATATATATTAAAAATATTAATATATTAAAAACTGATATAAAAAAAAAAACGAAAAGTTTACTATAAGTTCACCAACCTTAGGTATATATTTTGAAATATTTTTTTGCTTCACTAATAATTTATTTTTCACATAAAAAATAATTATTTTTATGACTTTAAATTATTTTCTATCTTTGTATAACGTTTTTATTAGTAATTGTTTTGACAACGAAAATAATCTGAAGGTAGTTTTCAAATTCGGTATATTCACAAAATTCGCGCAGTTTCTAAACCAATCAGGTTTTTGACAACAATGTGTTCGATATATTGGTAATATCACTTTTTTAAGATAGGATATTATTTTTTTTACTGATTAAAGAATTTCTTAAGCAGATAAGTATTTGAATGACTCTCTTGAGTAGAAATGAAAAGAGTCGACCCAGAATGTGAATATTACTATAGCAAGTCAGTATGACAGTTTCTAGTTGAAGAATTTCCCTTCTTAAATTTAAAGCATGAGGGTTCAGAAGCCATTAAAACCCAGAAAGCAAGGGAACCGGAAATAGAATCGTAAGTCATGAAATAATATGAGAATAATAGGTACGCCTTCAGCCACCGGCTGGAATATTGGCATGTGGATGAAATTTGTGTAGGTCCTTCCACCCTCTTCATCTCCTCAAAACCTTCCCAAGTTATTCGCATTCATATCTATCACCATATATTTCGCCGTTTCCCACCGTTCTTACCGTTTCCAGGTATGAACTGGAATCAGAGACATTTTATCTCTATTTGCAAATTTCATTTAGTTTTATTTGCGTTTTCAAATGAATTATTAATCAAACATACATATAATTTCATGTAAAACTGTTTAATTTTCATAAAATATACAATATACATAGAAAAGCAGAAAAAAATGTGATTTAAAAGTCGTAATTACATATTTATCTCGATTTGAAAAGAGTTTATTCTTTATATATCTAATTTTATACGTTTCCTTTGTTTGCAGATTTTGCTCCTCATTATTTTCGTTTGTGATGCAGCAATTTGTACCCAATCGTTATTTCAAGCTTTAGAAACCAGAATCCTAATAAATTATCCCCTCAAGAATTTTTTTCTCTCTTACTCTCGGGAATCAAACGTCTGCCGACTTTGTATTACTATATTACGTTTTTTTTTTTTCATATTCGCCTCAGGGACGTAGAGAAAAACAAGAAAACTAAGTGTTATCCAATTGTTTTTCCTGATTTGTCTACACAACATCATTTCTGTTTATATTCACATTTAATTGTACATTATATTCCAATATATCTTAATCTATTTTCTTTCGTTTTTACTCTCAGTCCTTCAGATCAAATTTTGAAAAATGCCTCAGGTATTCTTAAGCAAAGTAAAGCATTCGACTTTTATCTCTTTTTTTCTACCTTTTTCCAGAATAAAAAAATCTGAACTGCTTTTAATCCAATCTCAAAATATCCTTCCCTGGCGACAATGTATCGAATCGTAAAGGCGGCTCTCACTCTGTCAGTCACCTTCTTACCTCATTTTTGGGGAAAAGTTTCTCCCAAATTAAGGGGCTCCGGGGATGTCTCCAAAAATTTTACGACAAGAGCCATTTCCCGAATGTGTGGCGGATTTTATAGCCCCGAGGGAAGGTCTTTGCCATTTCAACCACAGAGATTCTCTAATCTAACACGCGACAAAAAGCTGTCGTTAAGAATAACATATAAATTTCTTTTTTATAAATAATTTCAATAATTTGCACCAGCTTCTGCAGCGGTGCAAATGGACTAATTCTACCAAGCCCTTTCATTATTTCGTAATTCGTCCGAAGTTACCAGCCGTAACGTATGACTTTTAAGTTGCCCTTCCATTAGATGGATTCAACAGACCGAGAGTGATTCAATTTGATCCTGTAACGTGTTTTTATTGGAAGCCTTTTTCCAATTTTTTTAGATCGCTTTGAAAGAAAGGGATTAATTTTTTCAGGAAAAGATAAGTAAAAAAGAAAAAATATTGATGAAGAAGAAAAAGAAGAGAGAGAAAAGAGGAAGAGGGTGGAATTTGATATCTGATTTTGTACCTATTCTCCTCTTCTTTCTTCTTTTTTATACTTTCTAACTCCTCCCTCCTTCATCTTTTTCTTTTTCCATTTTTCTCTTTTTCCATTCCATCTGCCATTTATCCTCCCTTCTTCTTTTTCCTTTATTAATCTAAAATCTTTCATTTTCCTTTTTGCACTTCGCACTTTTTCCCTTCTTCTTTTTTCACTTCTTTCCCTTCCTGTTCACACTTCTTCCTTCCTTATTATTCTCTCCTTATCCTTCTCTCTTTATCCTTTTCTTCTCCTTATCCTTCTCTTTTCCTTATTCCTTCGTCTTTCTTCTTTCACTTCTTCTTCTAACTTCCCACTTTCTCCTTCCTTCTGCTTTTTAACTCCTCTCT
>CAJFCP010000165.1:117982-130252 GCA_904066005.1 Synergus itoensis | reverse complement strand
TTAATTCTCTGACTGGAGGATTTCCTCGAGGAATTTGAAAATCCTCGCGGATTTCCTCGTGTTTTCCTCGTCCGAAAATAACACGAGGATTTCCTCGAGGATTTTTTTAATAGGGTTATATATTTTTTTAAGTTAAAAACGTTCGAAACTTAAAATTTTGATTGTTGAATATAAAATAAGAAACTATGCGAAAGTTTTAAAGTTAAAGGCTTATTTTTATTCTTCGAAACAAAGAAAACTTTAACTATTTTTTTTTCAAAAATTTTATTTGATGCAGGACTCGAAATGAGAAAAAGAATTTTCGAACACGGAAAAAAGAAAATGGCTGAATTTACCATTTAAAATAGTGAACATGCGCTCTGAACGCATTTTTCCAGGAATTTAGTAATTTTTACTATTTAAAATTGTAATTTTTGCTGAGAAAATTGCAAACCTTGTTTTTTTCATTGCAAAAGTTACAATTTGAAATAGTATAGGTCACTAAATTCCAGGAAAACTGCGTTCAGAGTGCATGTTAAATATTTTAAATGGTAAATTCAGTCATTATCTTTTTTCCGTGAACCAGCGGAGACTAAGAAGCCTTAAAAGTTATCAGAATAATCATTGATATCATGATATCAATCTTTATACTGATAACTGTTGAATCTACAGAAAAAATCTGTAAATTCTACAGTTAAAATCTGTGAATTTTACATTTAAAGATTTTTTGTACTTTCAAATATGAAAATAAATACCTTAAAGACAATTATTAATTAGGAGTATATTATGGACTATAATTCATAAAAATGAAAGCGGGGGATCAATAACATAAATATACCCATGTAGAAATTCCAATCGGGGTTTAATAGGGCCCTGGCTAGTTTTCCCTATTTTTAGTCGGGCGCTGGTCGGGAAAAATGGAGAGGGCCTGGCTAGTTCTGTAACGCTGTTTTAGCCAGGTTCTAGCTAGAACTTCTGAGCAGGCCCTAACGAGGCCCAACTAAAACCTGGTTAAAATATAAGATTGGGGCCTAACTAGACGTGCATAGATTTTCTATTCACAAAGAATGGAAAATCCTAACAGTGCCTTAAGGGGTCCTGACTATAACTTACTATTCCAGTTGTTCTAGCAAGGACCTGACTACCGCCCTAATGAACATAGGGACAAATGGGGCGATTTCTACATGGGTATTTTCTCTCCGAATTGAAGCATATTTTGTCTAATGTCAAGGACTGGGATGGCGGAAGGAGATCTCGGGAACAAGGGAGACAACCACAAAGGGAAGAACAAGATTAAGGATATATGTATAATGTATATATGTATGTAGGATATATATATTTTTTTAATATGTATAGATTAAAATAAAGTTAAATATAAACTAATATAATTTTATGTTTATTTCTAGCGATATATTTGGGACGATGTAAGGAGAAATTTCGAGCATTTATACTTCAAATCGTCCCAAATGCATAACTATATACGTATATAATTAAAAATATATATCGCGGGGACCTGATTAGGGCCACAGCAGGGCCCTTTCCTTAATAGGGCTGTGGAAGGGCGATTCCCACTAGGCCCCTACTAGAACTAGTAGTCGGGGCCTAACTTACAAAAGCGTTACGATCTTGCTGGGGCCCCGACTAGTTTTACCTATCAGGGCCCGACTAAAAAAGGGAAAACTAGTGAAGCACCCACTAGACCCCTATCAAAATTTCTACACCCCGTGTAGAAATTTCCCTATCTTTCCCCATTTAAAGTAGGGTTCTAGTGTGGCCCGGACTAGAAGTTCTATTCTAGAAAAAACTAATCAGGGCCCTGTCTAGCGCTAGTGGGAAATTTCTTACGTATAAATTAATGATCTAAGCAGTTTTAATTTGTTTAGTACGTTAAAGTTGCTTCTTGTTCATTAAATTTGTGTAAAAAAATATCTTTATTAGTTCATCTGTGAACTAATAAATAATAATTATATTAATTATTGTTATTCAACTTTTTCAGATGAAGTTACACTTGACAGAAATGAGGCTGTATAAAATATTCCTTCATCAGTGGATTATTTAGAAGGTAAATAATGTATTTATGTAAATCTTGTATTTATAATGTATTTATAATATAATCTTCAATAAAAGAAATATAATTTTATGTTTGTTTCTAACGATGTATTTGGGACGACATAAGGAGAAATTTTGAGCATTTCTACTTCCAATCGTCCTAAATGCATAACTATATACGTTTATAATCAAAAAAAAAAATATGTATATATCGCGGGGACCTGATTAGGGCCACAGCAGGGCCCTTTCTTTAATAGGGCTGCGTAAGGTCGATTCCCACTAGGCCCCTACTAGAACATCTAGTCGAGGCCTAACTGACAAAAGCGTTACGATCTTGCTGGGGCCCCGACTAGTATTCCCCATCAGGGCCCGACTAAAAAAGGGAAAACTAGTGAGGCCCCCACTAGACCCCTATCTAAATTTCTACACGGGACGAGCATTTTCATGCGCCCCCTTTTATGAATTCATGAAAATCTTGAAGATTGAAAATTATTGAAATGGATAGGAGGCTCTATCCATTTACCTCAGGATTAATCAAGGATATAATCACTAACACAAAGTTTTCTATTTTGGGATCGATTCAAGAAAGCCCTGTCGCGTGATCCTTCGCGATCATTAAACCAGTTTCTATCTCTCAGAAACTCGATGGCTAATTCCTCAGTTGAATCTTAGCGTCATATCATCTCGTCATTTGTTAAGGAACCCCTTTTCCTTATCTCTTATCATACCCTTATGTCATTAACCATGCGATAATAGTCGGCAAGCATTGACTTACTTTTCTGACAGGTGTTCGTGCTGAACGTGGAGCCATGTTAGTGATGGGCTTTACTTGTTAATCGACTCGAGAGGAAAAGCAGGGCCTGGCAAAAGGCAGCCGTGCATGTTTGGAGGTCTTTCGAACGTGAGAGAGATAGGAAAATGGGTACATTTGAGTAGGAGCAAGTGCATGCTAGGTCGAGAGACAGGAGGTGAGGGTGGCAAGATATCAATCCTCGTGTCAGTTGCAGAACTACGTGTCCCAGTGTCTATATTTCTCTTGTTTGTTACAGTATGAGTAATTTGTACTCGTATATTTGTATTTGTACTTGCATGAAGAGGCTTGAATGCCTGTGAAATGAGGATTCTTCTCTAACTAATCGTATAACGTAATATTCTATGATAAAAAGTTTTTAGAGTACCTACTCAAATCATGAAGAATTACAAAGAAAACTTTTACAATTTTCAAGTTATTCTTATTGGATTGAAGTTTCAGACGTCTAGTCTAACGATTTTTTTTACATTTACTAGCAGACCAACACGAGCGATACATGTACGATTATTTATTTAATTTTTTACGACTTCAAGTTATTAAAAAATCAATGAAATTATGCTGATTCAATTTTAGAGAGTAGATTTGAAACAACAATGTATCCGAGATTTTACGGATATTTCGTTACATCATCTTTTCAGAGAGTTTCAAAAGGTTTCTATAGGAATTTCAATGGATTTTGACAATTTTCAAGTGATTTTTACAGAGTTGTAAAGATTTTTAGGATTTTTAAAAGATTTCGTGGAATTTTAAGGTATTTCAGGATATTTCGCGGAATTTTAACGGAATTCATGAAATTTCAAGAGAATTTTTAAAGCTAAGGAATTTTTAGGGATTTTAAATGTTTTGAAATTTTTAAGAATATTAAAATGTTTCTAGGAACTTTAAGAGACTCCAACAAATTTTAAGCGATTTCTAAGTGATTTGAAAAGGTTTCTGGGTGTTTTAAGAGATTTTGAGGGATTTTAAATCTTGTGAAGTTTCGAGGAATTTTAAGAGATTTCAAAAGGTTTCAGAGAATTTTAAAGGACTTTAAGGAATTTTAAATGTTATAAAAAAATTTCCAGGAATTTTAAAAGAATTTCATGGAATATGTAACGAGATTTCTATAATAATTCTAATAAATTTTAAAGGACGTAAAGAGACTTTAAATGTTATCGTAGAATTTAAAGAATTTTAAGAAGTTTTTGGGAATTTTAAGGTAATTTTATTGAAGGATTTCAAAAGAATTTCTGTACATATATGATTTTTAACGAATTTTTACTTGGATTTCAAGACATTTATGATTTTAATCGTTTTTGTGGATTTTTAAGAGATTTCAAAAGGTTTCTGGGAGTTTTAAGAAATCTTAACGAATTTTAGGATATTTCGAAGGTTTTTCTGAAATTTTTTTGCGCCATTAGTTTTTTTTTCTTCTTTCAACTTCAAGTCATTCAAGTCAATCAGGTTTGCAACAACAATGTATGCGAGATTTTCGAGACATTTCGTGACACCACTTTTTTAAGATAGGATTGGAATAATAGCAAAGAAAAAGTTTCCACTCTTCCCAAAATCCAAAATTATTATTTATTAACTAGGAGCAATTTTAGAGAATTTAGAGGAATTTGCAAAAGATTAAAAATAATTTGAAGGAATTTAAAAAGATTTCAAGATATTTCAAGATATTTCAAGAGATTTTAATGAACTTGAAGGAATTTCAATATATATTTTAAACAGTTTGAAGACATTTACAGAAGATTTAAAGGTTTTTAAAGAATTTCAAGTACTTTTAAGGAATTTTAAGGCATTTCATTTGATTTACTTCACATTAGAATAAATTCCTTAAAATTTATTAAAATTACTTAAAATGTTTTGAAATCTTTTGAAATCGATTGAAATTCCTTACAATCACTTATCACCAAAAACTCCTGAAATCCCTTGAAATTTCTTAAGGGGGGGGGTGCTGATTTTTCACAATTTCTACATGTAAAAAGCTTCCCCCCAACGCTTTTTTTTAAGGGTGTTTTCCACCCTTAAGGGGGCGAAAATTCATGAAAATCGCTATTTTCACTTTCAACGACTGCCAACAACTAAAAAATAAAAAATAAAAAAATACGTTGGGAGGAGGAAAAACATATTTTAACGAAATTTATTTGGTTTCTTGTTTCAGATAATTCTACACTGAGATATGTGTCTCACCGCAAATCATGTTTTTTGAAAGGCGTCTTCAAAAATATTCTATTACCAGCTTATTTCTCAATATTTTTGTACCAAAATTTTAGAAAATGTTCTTCCGAAGTTACTCTATAATATTTAAAACATTGAAATAAATTTACTTTTGTCATATCTCCAAAAAAAATTCATGAAAAAAGCGTTTTTTAGTCATTATACCCGCACCCCCCTTAAAGTCACTTAAAATCTGATAAAATCCTCTAAACTCTTATAAAAATCCCTTGAAATGTTGTGAAAACTCTTGTAAATCTTTAAACTGTTTTGAATTCTTTTAAAGATCCTTTAACGTTTCTTAAGATATCTTGAAATTCCCTAAAATTAAAAATCTCTTAAAATCTATTAAAAAATCCCTTAAAATTTCCTAAAAACCCGGGTACCGCCGGGTAGATTTTTACTAGTAAATAAATAAAAAGTAAAATGATTTAGGGAACTTTTTTGATATTTTTAATCCAAAAAATGCAAACAAAAAGTAAAATAAAAATTTTCGTCAGACTGTCTGAAACTTCAACCCAATGTTATTCTTTCTTCAAGTTCTCAAATTTTCTAAACATTTTGAACTAATGGCTTTAAAATTTGAGGGGTATTTTCACCTCTTGAATTCACAGATTGACAAAACTTTTTGAAGTGATAAATTTTAAATTGAATAAAATGGCGATTATTTTTATTCAAGGACAGAGAAAACTTTCAAAATTCTCAGTCAATTTTGTTAATGAACGTTTTCTCATTTCTTGATTAGAACACGAAATTGAGAAGTCACGAGCGTAAATCTTTTACCTTTTTTTTGCTGAGGTTATCACTGGTATGGAATTAGTTCTCCGCCAATCGCTCTTTTTGCGAAACTAGCGAACATCACGCTGCCTACTTCGTTTTATACCTATACTGATCTGAAATTTGAGGGCAGTTGTATATCACCTCCGGATATCGCGTGTACAATTCACAAATGGATCGAAATTCTCATATATTTGAAAAGGGTTTTTAAAAAATGAATTCTCTGTTTGAAGAGTAAAATTTGCTATTAATATGTTTCAGGTTTTAATTGGATACGTATGTTTGATCAAAGTTTCATTAATTCTGCGTTATAATTCTATAATAACGTGTGACTTGTCAAACGTATACGATAATCCAGAGAGACTAAACTAACTCGGGAAATTAAACTTGGGTAGAGATCGAAGGCACAAAAAGAGACCTAATATTTGATCTCGTGTGATTCATGAATTTAATCTTGATATAATTAAAGGTATTTGTGTGAATGCGAGTTCTATAGAGAACAATTTATGATTGGCTATAGTGATATTGCCGAAAACTGATTAATTGTTTCAATCGATCCAGTGAGATAAACATATTATCTAAACACCGAGTGTTGGTCAGTTGCCAGGTTCATATGTACTGAATACTTGTTATTTCACTCAATTACTTCAAGGGATACGTATATATACAAACATCTCGTTTACAGTTTGCGCTTTACTTGAAAATTGATTACTCTCTGACTACCTGAAACTTGTTCCAGTATAATTAAATTTTAATTACGAAATACTTGAATCTCTGCCTATTCAGAGAGAATGCAATGAAAATTAGGGAAATCTTTTATAGATAATTTGAAATGTTTAGAGCTTTTCAGCAATTAAGGACGTATTGTAATTACCATAAGAGAAAATTTAGTTTCCCCAGCTTGGGGAAGTAAATGGCCTAGTTTTAGCAGAAACTGATCTTATGGTAAAGTATCACATGTCCTTAATTCAAGATTCTGTAGGTTCTTTAAATTTTTCGAATTATAGTTGAGCTTTTTTGAAAAGATAAACTTGAAACTCAAAAAAATGAGATTCGATGAGTTTTTAAAGCAAAAGGAAAATTTAATGGAACCTTTATATAGTTTTTCAAATATTGTTCTTAGGGATTTTAAAAATTATTTTTTTATTGAATTTTTATCCTATATTGACTTATTTTAAACATGAAATGTCTTTCAGATACTAAATGGTTATAAATGAGGCACTTTATTGCAAATTTAATGAAAAAAGTTATAACATAGGTACCAATTCAGTTCAAGTACCTAACGATTTCATTCAGTCATTAATTTTCATCATTATACTTCTCATTACGGAGAGAGTTATTAGCGCATAAACTAACAGGAATTATTCTACTCTATAGGTATATGTTCCCTTTCTTCGAATTTTCTCGATTTCACGTTAATTCTTCCAAGTTTTCGAAAACTCTGAAATTCTCTAAAATTCTTTTGATCTCGATTAAATATATTTAAATCTTCTCAATAAATGAATTAAAATTCTCTTTTCCGAGTAGAAATTTTGCTGTGGCCCCGATCGGGTCCAGATCGGGGCCCGATCTCGGCCAGATTTGGAAATTTCAACACGGGTTGATGAATTGTTTAGCGTAAAATAAATGCTTCAGATCCACATATAACGCAATTTGTGATCTGCGCAGATTCCATTAAATGTATTTAAATCTTCTGATTAAATGAATTCAAATTCTCTTTAATGAATTATTTTGTGTAAAATAAATATACTCCAGACTCCAGACTCACAATAAAGCGATTTGTGATCTGTGCAGAAAGTCGGATCAAATTTCTTTTCAATTCCCCGCTTGAAATCTGATCAGATTTTTATTCCCCTCGAAATTGCTGTAATTTAATCATGAATAAATTTTGCAGATTTTGACCTCTCTCATCGTGACAGACTGTTACTTGTTATACGATTCTGCCATATTTTCTATCGAAACTTAAATACGAACGTTGCTTACACATTAATGAATCACGTTCGAAATTTCGTTAAAAGTTCAATTTGATACAATCATAGCACGACGATGATTTATTGCTGAAACCGTAAACGATATTTTTCGTCATGTCTCGGTTCGGTGATAATTTTAAACACTCGTCGGGAGCGATACGATAAAGGGGGGGAGGGGGTTAGTTGATTGTAGGGGAAGATATTGGGGGTGGTTAGACTGAGCAGACGATTCACGTCGACTTTAGTTTGCGGCCAGAATTCGTCGCGCGCGCATTTCGTCTTAACCTACGTTGACTCCTACTACTGAAAATAGAAAATACATCGAAATGCATTTTAAAATTTTCAAAAATTGGGAAAAACGAGATATTATACTTCGGTGATGTTAAAAATGTTTTAGGAACGCTCTTTTTGAAATAATATCATTTTTGGCAAGAAAAGTTTCTATGGTATAATAAAATTGTATTATGTATAGCAAAAGAAGAAGAAATTAAAGAGAAGAAATTAAAAATTAAGAAATATTCTAACAGGAATTATTTTTTATTGGTGACAAAGAAAGCTTTTTTTTTTAATGAATTTTTGTGAAACTGGAGAAATTTTTTAAATGTAATTCCTAATTTTGGTTGAAACAGTATCAATGAGAATTCAAATGTCTCGTTTTTTATTCTTTTTCAATAAACTTTTTCAAACTAATTGGTACGTTTATGGGAGTAAGAGGTTAATTTAAGACTCGAGGTTAATTTCTTTAAATAAGTGGAAAAAGTTTAGGACTCATCTTGGTTTCCAGAAACTTTGGGCTTTAGAGAGAAAATTGTTGGTTCTCTCTTCGTCGCTGTCAACAGAATTTTGCTTTTCCTTTTCACTGACTTTTCTCGTTGCCCGTCTCATTTATTTCCTCAAGTTTGACAGAACTTGTAAACTTTTAATGAACTTGATACGCCACTGCCGTAATTAACGGCTTTATCTTTGAAAAAATACATAAAAAGTAGAAAAAAGTATGATAAAAGTATGGCTGTAAATTTTATATCATTAGTAAAAAAATTGATAAATTTTTTTCGATAAATTTGAAAGATCTCTTATTTTATTGATTAATTTTAATTTGTAATGTTAATTTTTAGCCTCACTTCAGTTATTTTATTTTCGCTTGAATTTAAGTGGCTCTTAAATTATCACGATTAATAGTAATCGAATTGGTTCTCTACTCCAACTTGTATCGCTTCTGATCGAGAAAGTTTGCTAACAAATTTGACACGTGTTTTCTCTCTGAAGTAGAAGTTTTCATCGAAGTAGAGGCAAAAACGAATTGACGAACATTGAACCATTTCCTTTTAACAAATTTCAGTACAGTGAAAAGTCTGGATGAAAATTCAATTACTCAAATAAATTTTGAAGCCCTGGTCGATGATCAAAAACCAAAAAAGAAAAAATATTGAAAATGGGAAAAGTGAAGAAACTTCAAGTGCAGAAATTGCAGAGGGTTGAAATGATAATAAGGTGCATTAAAAAATAAAACTGAAAGTTTATTTTTATAAAAAGTATTAATCAAATTGAAAGGATAAGTGATTGTGGCAAAAGGTGGATGATGTTCTTTGTGGAAAGTGATTTTGTGTATCAATGATTAGTGCTTTTGTTAAAGAGGATGCTTCATTATTATTTGTGGTAAGTGAAGTAAAAAGGGTTTCTATTTTAAAAAAATACGTTAAATAATTTCGGCACTGTAGGACATGACAGAACTAGGGCAACGACAGAGATTTATTTCCCGAGTTGAAAAGGGTAGAAAAAAAAGTTTCTGGTGAAAACTTTCTTTCAGATTTTTTGTTCAAGTTTAGTCGAAAATTTTCTTCTTTATCTCTTGCTGACATTTTATAGGGTTTGATTTATTCAATTATTCATTCCTTAACAGTTCTAAAAGAGACGACATGACTTAAAGAATTTTATTAAAAATATAATAATTGGCTTTAGGAGAAGAAACGATTGGTTTTCATAATATATTTTTTTCTTTTTTTTTCATAATTTTTTTCTTGAGTTTTTTATCCGGGGATTTAAGAATCTTCAGCAAATAAAAATTTATCTCTGTACGCCACAACGTTCTTCTGAAAACTTTTTTTTTCATTTCTGAGGTAACTAACTCTCTGGGAGAGAAAACGAGAAAGATAATGAATACGGATGTTGGCTTTGGCTTAAAAGAAAAGAATGATACGAGGAGAAAATATGAATAATTTTCTTTACATTTTAAAAACGTATTAAATTTGAATCTAGTTTTTTTCAGTGAGTTTCAGAAACTATTTTATTATAAGTCGTAATCGCCTTGACGAAAATCATAATAATTTTCCCGATATTTTTATTGTCTATTTTTTAGGTTTTTGTTTAAAATTTCAATTTATAAATCCAGTATTTTCTTTTTTATTAGCTTCTAAAGATATTTCTCGCTTTTATGCTTTAGGTCGTCTAGCGGAGGATCTTTATTTGAAGGATTTTACAACCTCTGAAGAGGAAGGTTTATCCGGCACGTGATTCTTACGCACGAGTGAGATTTGGTAATAGACAAAAAAATTGTTTGTGTGAAATATTTTTTTGCGATGATACCTTTTAGCCATATTCAAACAAATAATTGAATTTATTGCCATATTGGATAAACCTTATTGAACATTTATTGAATTTATTTTTTATGGAACAAGGTTTTTTGCTTATCAGAAAAACATTTTCCTCTAGAAAGGAAAACGATCCCTTTTTTTTGCTTATTATTGAAACAGCATATTAGGCAAAAAAGCGTTGGAACTTTACATAAAGGAATATGTAAAATATGATCAAATATATTTTCGCCTTCTGCAATAAAGATTGAAAAAAGAAAACATTGAAATTCTCTAAATTCTAAATTATTAGCTTTTCAAAATATAGTAGCTTTCTGGATAGTCGTATTTTTTAATGTTTCAAAAAGATAAAAAGTTTTTAGTTCTGACAACGGATGTGGAATAATTGTTTGTAATATAACAGTAAAAAAAAATTTGCTTATTTTTGTTGTGGTTTATGGCCTACAAAAGAAAAATTGCTCTGGTAAAATTGGCGTTACCATTTGTGTCAGTTTCCACAGCCATCAACAATATATCATTTCTCATTTTCGTAAACATCACTTTTATTACACTGTCAATATAGACAGAAGAAAAAGGACTCTTTGGATCGGTTAAATGAAAATCCAGCAAAAAAACGTCGGTCTTCATTTACCAAACAAAGAAAAAATCTACAATTTTTACCAAAATCTTTTGAAACTCTAGGAACATCTTAAACTGATTGGCTTACATATTTTAGAACGTTTACCAAAACCACAAACCTAAATCCAACAAAATGGTATCGGTTTTAATTTACCTAACAAAGAAAACTTCTACAATTTTGAATTAAGCTCATTCTAAATTGCAGAGCCTTGACAGAATGTTAAAGTGTACATTTTAAAGCAGAAATAAACTTTTTAAATTAAAAATCTTCTTAGCTTCTATCTATACGCTAGATTTCTTTTTTCGCTTCAACTCAGTAGCCAATTTTTCCAGTGTGTTGGAAATTCATTGGTGATCTTTTTGCTTGCAGTGTCAGCGATGTCGAGCGGTAACATCACAGAAAATCGGATTTCTCTCGAGTACTGGGATCGAAGATCGATCGATTTGGTGGATGAGCACGAGGACATTGCAGCGAGTAGTCGGTATCCTCGATTTTCCACAGTGACGTCAACCGATCTGTCGAATGTCAGCTTATCAACCACAACGACGTCTTCCGGAAACGGAAACCTTTTAGAAAATCTGATAGTACCCCTCTATACGACAATTTTTCTCCTCTCAGTCGTTGGGAATTCCCTAGTGCTGATCACTCTTGCCAGGAACAAACGTATGCGAACGGTGACCAACGTCTACCTGTTGAACCTGGTGCGTATAGTGACCTAGAATCCTGCCCACGCTCAGGGGCGAATTATTTTCTTTCTACACCTGGGATCGATTTAAACTAAAATAAATGTTTACTCCACCAAATATTTATTTACTACAGAATCTACAGAATCATTTTTATTACACTGTCAATATAGACAGTAGAAAGGACTCTTTGGATCGGTTAAATGAAAATCCAACAAAAAAGCGTCGGTCTTCATTTACCAAACAAAGAAAAAATCTACAATTTTTACCGAAATCTTTTGAAACTCTAGGAACATCTTAAACTGATTTGCTTACATATTTTAGAACATTTACCAAAACCACAAACCTAAATCCAACAAAATGGTATCGGTTTTAATTTACCTAACAAAGAAAACTTTCTGTGGAATCTTTCTCTCTAAAATTGAATCAGTGAAATTTCACTGATTTTCAGTGACTCTTTTCTCACGATTTCATTCAGTGAAAATTCACTGAGAATCAGTGACTTTTCACTGATTCTCAGTGAAAAGTCACTGAAATTTTCAGTAATCGTCACTAAACTACTGAAAATTTCAGTGACTTTTCACTGATTTCCAGT
>CAJFCP010000165.1:105743-117882 GCA_904066005.1 Synergus itoensis | reverse complement strand
AATCAGTGACTCTTTTCTCACGATTTCATTCAGTGAAAATTCACTGAGAATCAGTGACTTTTCACTGATTCTCAGTGAAAAGTCACTGAAATTTTCAGTAATCGTCACTAAACTACTGAAAATTTCAGTGACTTTTCACTGATTTCCAGTAGATTTTTCACTGATTAAAATCGTGAGAAAAGAGTCACTGAAAATCAGTGGAATTTGACTGGGAATCAGTGAAACTTCACTGATTCAAGTTTAGAGAGTTCTGTGAAAGAAAATTTTGTGGAATTTGATGTGACTTCTAATAATGTTAATGAATTTTAAATGATGTAAAGGAGTTTTAAATTTTATCCTAGAATTCAAAGAGTTTCAAGAAGTTTCTGAGAATTTTAAGAGGTTTTCTCCAATTTTAAGAGATTTGGAAGGTTTTCGTGAAATTTTAAGTGATTTGAAAAGTTTCTGGGTGTTTTAAGAGACTTTTAATAGAATTTTAAATGTTGCCATAAAATTTCCAGGAATTTTAAAAGAATGCTAGAAATTTTAATAATTTTCAAAATATTTTATGGGATTTTTAAAAATTTTGTGAAATTTTATGAGATTTCTAATAATTTGAAGGGATTTTCTGATTTTCACAAGATTTTGTAGAATTTAAAAGGATTTTGAAGGTTGTTGACTTGATGAGATTTTTCTAATTTTTAAAAGGTTTTGTAGAATTTTGAAGGATTTCATGGAATTTGATAAGATTTCTAAGGATTTTAAGAGATTTTATATGTTATGAAATTCCAAGAGGTGTTTAGGAATTTTTTTAGAGATTTTTGCGAATTTTAACTTGGATTTCAAGAGATTCATGATTTTAACGGTTTTTGTGGATTTTCAAGGGATTTTAGGAGGTTTCTGGGAATTTGAAGGAATCTTAATGAATTTTAAGGGATTTCGAAGGTTTTCGTGAAATTTTTTTGCGCCATTAGTTTGTTTTTCTTCTTTAAACTTCAAGTCATTCAAAAGCCAATCAGGTTTGCAACAACAATGTATGCGAGATTTTCGAGACATTTCGTGATACCACTTTTTTAAGATAGGATTTGATTTTCGAAAGAAAAAGAACTTTCACAATTTTCATTTGTTTGAAATGTTCATAACTACATTTCAAATTTTCAAATTGCTTCAGTGGGGACGTTTGACTGAATAATGGAAGAAACAAAGTACTTTTCGGTTTTAAACTAAAGCTGAAAGGTATGATACATTTTTCATTTGACCAGTTATAAATTTTAGATTGTTGTGGAAAGCATAAATGTAAAATGGAACAATAGAGCTTCATTGTTAATATTTAGAGCTACGCATACTTTTAACAGTTTCAGACATTTTTTTTGTATTTTAGAAAGGTAAAAATCGACAATAATTTGTTGTTTCAATTTTTGATATAAAAAATTTGTGACATTCCTGAGGAAATGTTTTACTATCGCAGTATAAATTTTAGGTAACCGTAAATAGCTCTGGATAATAGTCGAGAATAGAGTCATGAAGCATAAATTTTAAAACATGCTTTCATGGAATGTGGATGAGCCCTAAAAGTAAAATTTTAGCTCTTTACTAAAAATAATAAAATAAATAATAATGTAATAAAAAATAAATAACATTTGATATATACTTTTAATAATATACTTTTAACAGTTTCAGACATTTTTTTGTATTTTAGGAAGGTAAAAATCGACAATAATTTGTTGTTTCAATTTTTGATATAAAAAATTTGTGACATTCCTGAGGAAATGTTTTACTATCGCAGTATAAATTTTAGGTAATCGTAAATAGCTCTGGATAATGTTCGAGAATAGAGTCATGAAGCATAAATTTTAAAACATGCTTTCATGGAATGTGGATGAGCCCTAAAAGTAAAATTTTATCTCTTTACTAAAAATAATAAAAGCATAATAAAAGAAGTTTGGACTACTAACAGCAACAATGATATTTTTATATTCAAGAATGAAAATTATTCAGAAAAGTTTATCGCTTGGTTTACGGATTTCATATGTTAAGCTAGAATATAATTCTTATTGTGTAACAATATTATCATACCATACGAGTATGATAATGGTAAAGATATTCATCTGAGATGCCAAGATTTTTAAATTTAAAAAAAAAATAATTCAAGATAATTTCAATTGTCTGACGCTATTTTACAAATAATTTAATTTACAATCGAGTTTAACTGAAAACTATTTTATTATAAAAAGGAAAAAAAAATTTCAAGTCCCATAGGGATTCTCCGCGTTTACAAAAAAAAAATACATAAATTTAAGTTCTTGAGGAACGCTTCCAGATTTCGGAATGATTTCGTATCGAAAGTGTGTTGAAGGAGGTTTCCTTAAACATTTTAAAAAGGATTTCACAGAAAAAGTAGAGCAATATAAGACTCGTAAAATAAAAGTGATAGCTTGCATAAAAGAATATTGGAGACAATAAACGAATATTGTAAACAATGAAATTAAAGAATCTAAACCCTTTACAACTGTTTCGACATTTCGTTTTGATTATTTTCTTAAAGAGATTTAATCTATATTTTTAATTAATTTCAGTATTTTATGTACAAGGTTCTTATTACCTTTTTAAATAAGTTTTTAAATGATGAAACAAAATTAATTTTACTGAATATAAGTGCACACAGTGTACGTGAAAGATATAAACGCGGAAATTGTTTGACTAGAGATATTAATCTTCTAACGTTTATTCCTTTATTTAAAATTAATAAACGTTCCTGAACCCAGCGCACTTAATTTTCTCTTAAGTACTCCCGTGTTACGATTTTATGAAGAGAAGTATGTTCTCCCGGTAAAAATTTTCTTGATTTTCAAGCTTTGAAATTTATGATGTTCGATTTGGACGGCCATAAATTTGCCCAGCCGACTTATGTTAGCGCCACGCTAGAGCAACTCGTATCTCAAGGATATTTCTTCGTATTTCACCAGCTTCCGCCACTCGTAGACCCTCGAGAGTCTCGTAATCTTATCAGCTAAATAAGCGCCGTAGGGCTAGTTTCAATTTCCCGTGTCAAAGACACCACTGAAAAGTAACCCCGTGCCAAGATTTTTGATAAATTATGCTCAATTTAATTTATTGTTATACACTGCACTTTATCTCACCTTGCTACTATTGTAAATTTTTTTTTATATTAAGCCAAGACAGTCAGAGGTTGCGAAATTATCATTTTGTAGAATAAATTCGCAATGTTTCGTTTAAAATGGTACAAATTTTCTTTGTGTCGAAAGTTAAAAACTCTGCCATTTTGTTGAATTTAAAGTTTAAATTGTTGCTGATATCTCGAAACTGTACAAACTATCAAGAATAATTTATTCCTCGATTTATTCACGAAGTTTGAAACTACTTGTTCAGAAACTGAAAAAGGTTTCTTTGTTTCAACAACTTAAGGGGAGACGCCAACGAAATTTTTACCCGTTTAAATGTAAATGGCTAAAAGGTGTTGATTTTTTTTATAGCATTATTTTCGGCGTAGAATGACATGACGTATTAAAAAAAATATATAGAAAGATTTTTGAGCTATGTAGAATTTTTATTTTTTTAAGTATTCAAGATATCGGTAAATCCATACGAGTTTGTTTTCATTTTATTAAAATAAAAATTATTATTCATTATTATTTTATTTATTTCCGTATAAGAAATAATAAAAAATGCCAATATAAAGACAAATTTTGGACTTTGAGAAAGTGTTTATTAAGTTGAAATTATTTAAACTTTGTCTTTAAAATTGATCTTCTTCTGCAATTTTTATTGTTTCTCATTGGCAATTTTTGTGTACACTTTTTTTACGATTTTAAACAAACTCTCGTATGGATTTATCGATATCTTGAATACTTGAAAAAATAAAAATTCTACATAGCTCAAAAATGTTTTTATATTTTTTTTAATACGTCATATCATTCTACGTCGAAAATAATGCTATAAAAAAAATCGACACAATTTTAGCCATTTAAATTTAAACGGGTTGAAATTTCGGTGGTGTCTCCCCTTAAATCGTTAGCATTTTGTTAAATATAAAGTTCATAATGTTCAAGGTATCTCGAAAGTGTCTAAACCATTGAGATACAATTCTTCCCACAGTTTGAAAAAATTTTGTAGAAAATTGCAAAAGTTTTCTTTGTTTCGAAAGTTAAAAATGTCGTTATTTTGTCTATTTTCGAGAGTATAGATTCTAAAAAAAGTTCGAGGGGCTGAAGAAAGTCAAGACTGACCTTTGGGTTTATAAAGATACCTACACTATATTATTATCGTGAATGCAAGCACGCATTATTTTTCAAAAATATTAGTTGACTTACGGGTGAAATTTCGTGCTTCTATCGACTGACCCTGGATAAAAGCCGATCTGCTGCACTACTGCAGTGCCATGTTCGGATTGGTTCGGATCAGTTCTGTGTGCTGAAAATGGACGTTCATTTATCACTCATCGCTTCAAATCGATCTGATATCCTCTGATGGAACCACCAGGATATTTCTTGCGGATAGGATATTTTCTTCCTGCTCTGATGGAACTCTCAGTGCAAACAGATATATCAACTTTAAAATTTAAAATCGAATCAGCCAGAATAATTCATGTCTGATTTTCTTTTACCAGAAGAACATAGGAATACGTTAAATTCCTTAATTTATACAGCATAGTGCACTTTCGTAAACTTTGAACTGTAATTACATAGTCAAAATAATGATCATTTTAATTTTCGAAACAAAGAAAACTTTTACAATTTTCGTCTTAACCTTCTGAAAGTTGGGGAATTTGTTAAACTTCAAGAACTAGTTTCTCTCAAACTGCAGTTGAAACCATACATATGAAAGTGAAGAAAATAGCGGATGTTTTAATTTTGAAAACAAAGAAAGCTTTTGTAACTTTAATTTTTAAGCTTAAAAATTGCATACTTTTGAACTAAAAGAGAATAAAGACGTAGGAGTGAATCTTCTTTGAATATATATAATAACCAGATAATCAAGTTTTTAAATAAATGGGATTCATCTGGAGTAGCTTTTTATGCATTAACTTCAGTACCAATCGAGATCAAGTTCTTCTTGAAAATATAAAAACGAGCTTAGTACTTTTCTTTTGTAAATTTCCTGTATATAAATATAAAAGAGTGTTATGTTAGGACTATAAAAAGTATTTTATGGAAATGCAAAAGATCATAAAACATAAATTTACTTACCCGATCCCCACCTTACCGACATTTTTTTCTCTCCAACGCTTCTCCTACATTTATTGAGATATCAAATTGAAAATTTCTAAAATTCAAGCAAAAGTATTAAAGTACGTTTATCTGGTCCTAAATATCGACATTAATAAAAAAAAAAATTTCTAAAAAATTTTTTTTTATTTTTACAAAAATTTAAGACCAGATAAACATACCATAGCATATTTTCTTTAATTTTAGATATTTTCAATTTGATATTTCAATAAATGTACAAGTAAGGTTGCAGAGAAAAAAATGTCGGTAAGGTAGGGATCGGGTAAGTCTTAAATGGCCTTAAAGTCTATAAGAAAATAAAAAAGTATAGTTCGTAAATAAAAATAGAGTGTTTCATACATTTTATAAAAATTACTTAAATATACAAAAAGAAGAGTTTCAATTTATAAAGAGGAAGTATCAGAGTTGAAATTGGAGATGTGGGTATATTCCACCTCTGGGAAATAAGGATGAGAATCGTGTGCAGTGGCTTGTCATCATCTTTGCCGTTAGGAAGCAATGATTTTCCGATGAAAGTTTTATTTTCTTTCGCTAATGCTAGTTTGCTAAAAACTTTACCCTAATTCGTATATAGCTTTTTTCAACTTTCTACGCGTTTCATGCATCATTCTGCTTCCTGTCCTTGAAAGCAGATGTGTCTACCACCCACTATTCATAAGAACGGGGGCAGAAGTGATGGTCGTATGGTTTCCTCTCGTATCTAATTTTTTTTATCCTAAATTCTCGTCGACGCAGGAACAATGTTTTTCCTCCCTTGTGGTATCTTATTTTACATATTTCTCATTCAAAACCGGTTAGTAAATTTATAAAAAAAGAGTCCATATATGTCCTTGTAATAAAATCCTAAAATTCAACAAAATTGAGATTTTTTCATTTCCTATACAAAGAAAACATTTTCAATTTCCTAACAATGCTTTTCACACTGCTGGAAAAGTATTAATTGGTAGACAGATCCACACTCAAACTGTTTTTGATAAAAAGAATTTTATGTTTGATAAAGTGATCAGTTTTTCCATTTTCGAAACAAAGAAAACTTTTTCAGTATTACATACAATTTTTTTAAACTCTTTCAATACTCACTTTAGCAACTCTGTAAATCTATAAAACGTTAAAATGTTTCTTAAATCTACTACAGCCTTTACAAAAATATTACCACTTTCTTATACTAGTTCTCTTCTTCGCATTTACGACCTGATAAGAATTGTAAATTTTTACGCAGAAAAAATCCAGGTTATCGTTTTTTTTGGCACCTTTTCAGGATATCGTAGGTCGTTTCAGACCCAAGGCATGTTAACACGCTCAATTAATAATAAAAAAATCTAGTAAAATTCTTGTACACTCTTGAACATTTCTCCTTTAAGGGCACATCATAAAGATTGCAAAAAAATGTAAAAAAATATTTTATTTTTAGTGATAAACACACCCACCTCCCGAAAATGTAAACATTTACTAAAAAATTCGTGGGTCTGCAACGACTCACGATAATCGCCATTTTTTATATTGATTGATACATTTTATTGATTTCATTTGCAATCTTTGGCAGAAGCTTCATAAAATTTATAAAAAATTTCTATTTTCTAAAATTTCAAGTTCAAAATATCCCGAAAATGTATAAGCGATCATTTTCGTTAATGAGGATTTTGTAGAATTCACTTAAAAGAAAAAAAATTATGCTATAGATATCAATTTTTAGATCCAAGACACAATCTCATTTGCTGAGGTCAATTTGATTATATGAAATGATTTTAATCAAAAGTTGTAATTGGCAATCAAGAGAAGTTCTTCTCCAGCGAAAAATCGAATCCAATCGATAAATATCTTTCTTTCTTTTGCAGCTCATCTAATTTAAAGCTCTTCAATCAAAAACAATGAAACTAAATTACGAAGTATAAATCGCGAATCAATCAAGTAATTTTTAGTTTCGTTTTATTTGAATGTGAATACGGAATGAACATTGATGTTTAAAATGCGAGATAAAAGTGCAATAATTCCACAAGCCTGAAAGTGCTCGCGTGAATAATAAAACACGTTCTCATATCCCATTACCTGGATTACAGATCGTGCCACTGTACACATGCGACGTAAAAAATACAAGGAGAAAAATTAATTCGAGAAGCTATTTCAGAGTCCTCTGGTTCTAGGTATTCGTGAGAGAATTTAATATCACATTATCACGTACTTCAAGAAAAAAAACTTGGTAAACTTTGATCCATGGCCCTGCAATCTCTTTTCTGGATATTTTAGTGCAAATGAGTTTTCAGGTAGTGAGACTAGTGAGTCACGTTCAAAAGTAAAAGTTTATAGAAGATTTTATTATCGATTAAAAATATAAATCCAATCTCTGCTCACGTTTAGAATATTTAAAGTTAAGATGTAACTTTTGACATAGAAGAGGAAATTGAATATTCGTTTTACAAATTTTTTTCGGAAAAATTCTTCTTTCATGTGTGGATAGTCTATCTGACGTTTTTTTTGTGGGCTTTCATCCACTCTATCTCGGTTAGTAAAAAAACATTTTCTTTCATTCCCTTGCGCCATTTAATGTCACGTGATCGGGAATTTAAACCAGAAAGCGTATTTTACTCGATTTTATAGTGAAAATAAGATTGGATGTGAGAGATTTTATCTAACTTATTTCCAATAAAGTTCAGAAGCGGCCCTTGACGATATATTTGTAAATATAAAGAGCCAGAAAATTCAAAAGAGATGTAAAAAGGAGGAAATTCAAAAGAAAGATATTTCGTGAGAAGATTGTGAAACGATGAGATCTAGTATTATAACTGAAATTTAATAAAAAAGAGAAGGTTTAATTGCATTTTCAATGAAGAAAGAAAAGAAGTTTTTAGCAAACATAAGCAAACTAGTAATTGTATTAATTATGTTCAAATTAATTAAATTTCCAAGTTTGCTTTGTTCACTTAGAAATAACCAATAGGGAAACAACTTCAGGAGTTTGCTTGCAATTCTAGGAAATACCTCACGATACAAATACACAAATGAGAAACGTTCGACCTTCGTTTTCGTTTCCGCAGTAATTCACTTTTTGCTTTATATTTTATAGTATCCACATTCTGAATATTTGATATTCCGGAGATGTAGCATTCAGATGAGAGAAGAAAGATAAAGTTGGTGAAAAGAGAGAAAATTCAAGGTGATTTCCATGTACCAATGTTTCAGGCAGTGTCGGACCTTCTGCTTGGAGTCTTTTGCATGCCCTTCACACTCCTCGGCCAGATGCTCAAGAATTTCGTTTTTGGAAACGCCATGTGCAAACTGATACCCTACTTCCAAGGTAAGATGCACTTTTTTGTATCTCTGATTAAGGAATCCGAATAAAAAGTTTTAAAAAGTTCTTTCGATTTTCAAGTAGAACTTCTGAAACTTTTGAAATTAATTGTAGAGTTTGCTGGCGTTATTAATATTATAAATGTTATTAAATTCAAATAAAAGACGTTGCTTTAATTTAGAAATTAAGGGGTAACACCTATGTAGAAATTTAAAAAAATCGACTTTTTTTTATTAGCTTAAAAAATTCTTTGAACCTTGTAGAATAAAGGACAAAAGGTTTTATACGTTTTCAAAATCGATTTCATTGAAATTTCGAGCCCTTTTACTGAGCGTGCCGGGCGCTCCGCAATATATTTATTACATATCTCAAAAATTTAAACGCATTTTTCTCGAAACTACATTTTTTCGAAAATGGCAACATATATAATTCAGTCAATTTTTATCCGATCAATTTGAAATTTTAACGCAATCTTTAAAATATAATTTTCTAGTGAGCCACGTAGGATTTTATTGATAATTCAAAAATTGTTGATTTTAAAAATTATTTATCACGATTTTTTTGATGAAAAAAAAAATGTTTTTTCAAACTTTTGCCATTTTTTTAAAAATTGATATTTTTGAAAATTCCTACGTGGTTCACTTGCTTTTAGTCCATAGATTAAGAGGATTTTTTTTTTTTTTTAAACAATGCCGTCGGCGAAAAAACTGGTGCCGTGGAGGCCTCTCTGAAAAATACTTTCGTCTTCATATCTCGCTACAGGCGCCATTTTATTTTTTAAGACATTGAAAAAATTAATTTATGTTGTAAAAAACATATATAATAAAGTCATCTAAATGGAATTGGAATATAATACAAAGTTTTTTTGAAAAAACAAATTCAAAAAATGACCTTGAAAAACCATGCTCCACACATTGGGCTGAAGTGTCAGACGTCTAAATCAGATGATTTTATTTTACTTGGAAATCCTTAAAAATTCACGAAAACCTTCAAAATCATTAATCTCTTGAGATTTCATCAAATTCCATGAAATCCTTAAAAATTTTACAAATTCTTTTAGAAATTAGAATAATTACTTGAAAATACTTAGAAATTCAGAAAAACCTTCAAAATCATTAATCTCTTAAAATCTATGTTAAAATTCTTTCAAATTCTATGATAATAATTAAAACCCCTTTTATATCCTTTAAAATTCATTAAAAGTATTTGAAATATCTTCAAATTCCCTTAAAATTCCACAAAAATTTTCAAACTCATGAATCTTCTCAAATTCACGTTAAAATTCATATGAAAATCTCTAAAAAATCCTAGAATTTTTAGATTAGAAATCTCGTCAAAATCCATGAAATCGTTAACGATTCTACAAAATCTTTTAAAAATTAAAAAATCTCTTGAAATCTTTTAAAATTGTTAGAAATCTCATAAAAATCCATATAAAGTCTAAAAAATTCTACAATATCTTTTAAAAATAAACTTTCTTGAAAGCCCTTAAAAAATGTACAGCCTTTGAAATCCTTTTAAATTCTACTAAATTTTTGAAAAATTGTAAAAATCTTTTGAAATCTGTCCATAAAATTACATGACAAACTTTAAAATCTCTTGGTAACATTGTAAATGTTACCGTAAAATCTCTTTTACGGTAACATTAAAAATCCCTTTATGTTTGTAAAGTCCCTTAAAACTATTGGAAATCTTATCAAGTTCCATGAAATCCTTTAAAATTCTCACAAAATCTTTTAAATATCAGAAAAATCTCTTCAAATCACTTAAAATTATTATAAATCTCATAAAATTTCTTAAAACCCCATAATACTCTTACAAACCTCTTGAAATCGCTTAAAGTTGAAATTTAAAAAATTTTTTAGAAACCTCTTAAAATTCCTCAAAATTTCAAAACATTTAGAAACTCTTAAAATCCTTGAGAATTTTTTAAAGTCTCTTAAAATTGCATGAATTCCTTTAGAATTTCACGAAATATCTTAAAATTCCATAAAATTCTACGAAATTCCTCTCAAAAAATGTCTCGAAAATCTCGAATAGATTATAGATTTGGAATGACTTTGAATGAAATTGTAAGAAGAAAAATAAAACAATGCGCGAGTAGCGTGTCTCTTGGTTTGCTAGTATTTATAAAAAAAAGTTTCCATATATGTTATAAATTAAATAATTACAACATGTGTTTTGCTTTATAAAAAAATAATAATAGTTGTTTGATTGTTTTAAAAATTAACTACGTTTACAGTAGTATTGATGTTTAATTGTGGCACTTAAGACCAAAAATAATGTATAAATAAATAATTTAAATAATCGCTGATGGTATTTTCAAATTAAATAAATTCCAAAAATTAAAAAAAAATATTCTCTAAAAATTGTATTTTTACATTGGACTGAAGTTTCAGATGTTTACTTGGACGAAATTTTTTTTTTTTCATCAAAGATTTCTTATCAACAGCTAAAAATATTGTTTTCGAAAACACTTCTCATATTTTCTATTCCAATAAAAAATTATTGTAAATATTTAACAAGATATCTTTTAACTAGAATCTTTGAAGAAAAAAAATTCGTCCGAGTATAGGCGTGAAGGCGTCTGAAACTTCAGCCCAATAAGTTTGGCGGAAAATCCGTTTCTTTTTTCTTTTGTACACATTTCCTGCATTTTATAGCTTCAATATTGTGCATAATAAAAAATTTTCAAGGATTAAAATTTTTATGTACATTTTGATTGTAATTCATAACGATCTTCGCCTTACATTATAAATCTTTATAACTCCAATTTGTTTTTATGTTTAGAAGCATGTGCGATTAAATTGCCTTATGAAAGTTTAAAAAAAACATATTTTTAATTAAAATATGAATTTTGATGAATATGAGTTCGATTCAATGCAGCATTTTATTAATAATAATAATAATTTCCAAGAAAAAAGTCCTGCCACACAATATCGATTTGATGAAATAAAAAAAATCTATTCAATGCCCACCTAGAATTTAAAGATTTATAAATCGTCTGTAAATAGAATGTTCTGCTTCGAGGAATTGGTGTCAGGGTGAGAACAAAATAATTAAGTCTTGAGAAGGAAAAAAGGTGTTTACAAATGTAGCAGAAGAAAATACAAGTCTTTTCCCCTCTGCAGGGTTGAAATTTTTCACTTGATCTACTTTTGATTCCTCCTTAAGCTTTTTTTTCATATCCACAATGTTTTCTTCTTCGTAAATACGACATAAGAGGAAGATAGGAGATAACAGTGATTTAATCGAATATACGCTACAAACCGAGAGACAAGAAATCGATTTTCTGCTTCTCAATTTATCCGACTTTCGAATCTCTCAGAAAAAGGTCGCATCCTTACTCGTACCGAGGTAATCGCAGGAAAATAAATGAGGACGAAGACCTAGAGAGATAAGTAGAACCGAGGTTGTATAAAATTCAAGCTTGATTTGAATCACATTTAAATCGAATCAGAAAACCAATAAAAATCACCATTAATGTACTGTTTTACAAAATGTTTTCAAATTAAAAGCGTACTCGAATTAATTAATTTCTTTCACTCAGAAAAAAGTTTGTTTGAATCAAACAAACGTATCATTGATATAGGGTCAATCAAAAAATATCTTTGAATTAAACAAAATT
>CAJFCP010000165.1:57567-90154 GCA_904066005.1 Synergus itoensis | reverse complement strand
TGTTTATTTATATGAAAAATTTGCAATTGTTATAAACAAATGGCATTTTCTCCGAAAATTGCAAATTTTTCATATAAATAAACAAATTATTTTATTGCATTAAAAGGTACATGAAAGGGGCAAGCAACCATCAACTTTTTCCGTGGATACCGTTTTTTTCTGCAGAATAGCTTAGAAACAATAAATATTTGAAAAAAAAGTACTTTTTCCGATTTGTAAACTTTAAAAATTCATATCTCAACAATTTCGCATATCATATTAAAATAAAAAAATACGTGTCAGTTTATTTTGTTTATAGAACAGAAAAAAAAATATTTTAGATGAATCTATTCTTTAGGGGTAAATATTTCGTGGAATGACCTATATATAAGATGTGCGACGCAATTTAGACGAAAGTTTTCTATTTTTAGGAAGTAACTTTCCATCATTCATTCATCCCTTCCATTCATTCACCCAAAACCATTATTGTCACACCTCTATATTTTAACTCTTATTATTTCCTGTTACATACTTGGAAAACAGTGACGAAAATCGCTTTATGAAAACGTGTCACTAGATTAAGTGACTTCACGATCCTCAAGGGGTTAGTCGGTAAAAAATCTAGGCCAATAAATTGCGAATAGGGCAATTAACGGCCTTTTGTATCGATTTGATTGATTTTTTTAGCATAGCAACATTTCTTTCAGTATAGGAAAAGGAAGAGGTATTTTTGAAAGTTCAAGTATGAATTTTGAAAATTTTCACTGAAATACAATTGTATATTTTTTATTTCTATTCTAAAAAGATGATTCAGTCGAAGTCGAAATATCGTAACGCCTATTCCGCAATCCTGATTCGTCGTCGTGTAAGTATCGATAGTGATTTTCGACAATCGATACTTGCCGAATCGTAAATTCCGCGCGAATTGAATTTGAAATTTTGAATTAGGTTTAGTTAATAATCATTTTGTCACGAGTCTAAACTCGAAATACATTGAAAATCTATGAATTTTATGGAATTTTTAAAGATTTCATGAGAGATAATGGGATTTTAAATGTTATCGTAGAATTATAAAGAATTTTAAGAAGTTTCTGGGAATTTTTAGAAGTTCTCACGACTTTGATCAGATTTCAATCGGACTTCAAGGTACTTTTATGACTTTTAAAAATGTATTTTGTGGGATTTAAATAAGGAATTTAAAACTTGATAGGGAATTTTATTGAGGGAATTCAAAAGCTTTTTATGATTTTTAAAAGATTTTTTAGAATTTACAAAGATTTCGAAGGTTTTCGGCAAATTTTAAGAGTTTTCAAGAAATATTTCTAATTTATAAAAGATTTTGTAATATTTTTGAGGATTTCATAGAATTTGATAAAATCTCTAATGATTTAAGAGATTTTAAATGTTGAGAAACTTCCAGAGGTTGCTAGAAATTTTTAGAGATTTTCACTAATTTTAATATGGATTTCAAGAGATTAATGATTTTTAGGATATTAAAACGATTTCGTAGAATTATATGGGATTTTAGGATATTTCGTGAAATTTAAAGGGATTTCGAAAGTTTTGTAAGAGTTTTATGAGGTTTTAAGGAATATGAAATATTATTCTGAAATTTTAAGGAATTTTATGAGATTTCTAATAATTTTAAGTGAATTCGAGAGATTTTTCTGATATTTTGTGAGGATTTTAAAGGATTTTATGGAACTTGATAAGATTTCTATGTAATATTTTTAAGTGATATAAAAGATATAAAGAGATTTTAAATGTTACCGTAAAATTTCAAGAATTTTTCTGGGAATTTTAAGAGATTTCAAAGTTTGTCATGGAATTTTAAAAGGTTTCTAGGAATTTTTAGATATTTTCATGAATTTTAACGTGGATTTCAGAAGATTTATGAGTTTACAAATTTTTCTGGAATTTTTAAGGATTTCATGGAATTTGAAGAGATTTCTAATACTTTTAATGGATTTTCACGAATTTTAAACGATTTCAAAGGTTTTCAAAGGTTTCTTGGAATTTTTAGAGATTTTCAAGAAGTTTAATATAGATTTTAAGAGATTAGAGATTTTGAAGTTTTTTATGGATTTTTTAGGATTTTCACTGTTATTCCTATAAAACTTAAATTTTTCAAAATAAAATTTTAATTAAGAAATAAAATATCATAAATTATATATATTATTGAAAAAGAAAGGAAATGCGCGCGCGGAGCGCGCGTTCGTTCTTGTAATATTAAATCTATCATTCATAATTTGTCAACCATTTCTGGGAACTTTCGTCCATAAAAATGAATCGCGAAAGCAAATAATATCAAGAATCCCACAACTTCTTGAAACCCCGGGTGCAATTTTCAGACTGAAGAGGTCAATTTCCCCAAATGAGATCTTGAGAAAATTACTTTCTTCCTCAAGTCTCATAATCGTCTTCTAAATCCTCTCGAAAAAATCTCAAAATGCATCCTAATTGTGAAATTATCAGAATGAGTAGGAGTAAAGTTTTATTAACCAGTAAAATATGCCCTCAGGATGAAATCTGAACACAATTTTTCTGAAGATAAGGAATCCTGTTACTTCAAAGTGGATTGTTTTGAGCTATTGTCTTCAAACAATAAATTGTGTTCATTCTTCCACACCTTGAAATTTGTATCTCATAAAAGTAAGTAATAATGTCAGATGTAGTTTGTTATGTTTTAAATTAGTTACATGTACGTTTAAACTCTTAATTTGTTAGTGGATAATATTTCGACATACTCGAATCGATCCCTTTCTTCACTAGACGAAAGTTAATCCCATGTCGCTTCTGGCAGTGGAACGAGGAAGAGTAATCTCCTAATTATCCTTGGCGCCTTTTGGCTCTATAGATCACCTCCTCGCTATGCCCTATAAAGTCACGTATTCTACTTCTTGAAAGTGGGGATAGATGTTGGAAATGGGGTGGAAAAGCAGGAGGAGGTTACATTGCTCCCAGCCTCGGCATTTTCCCTTCCTTGTAATCGTTCTCTTCATAAAATATCTTTATCTATATGCCCTGTTCCTCCTGCATGAATATTAGAGGCTTTTTCAAGCCCGGAAGCCGAAAACTTTGTATATAATTATATCTATATTTCGAAAATATATGACGGAAATAAAGTCCACTGAAAATAGTATATATATGTATATATATTTATATATATTTACCGAGAACTCACAATTTTATTGCTTTACCCTCGGAAGAAGGAATGGTATTATTTTGAGGAAAGGAAATGTTCAATCGCACAGTGAAGAGAAAAAAATAAAAGGTGATCCTCTTTCATGAGATAGGATCGTAGAACCTTTGTCTTCTTAGTTGATTTAGTAAGTTAAGCAAGAAGTCTCTTCAGCCGAAAGCGTCTTCAAGAGTCGGGTTTAATATAAATGGAGAACAAAGTAACTAATCTGTTGGAATTTAATCTCGAAAAAAAGTTCTTATAAGAGCTATTATTCCCGTGACTAACATTTTCCACATTACCGCTTGAGAGTATTATAAAATGAAGTTTTTGAGATATAATTATATACCTTCTGCATAAGATTATAAGTGGTGCAAAATACTGGCAAATAGCACCGTCTTTTTTATATCAAAGAGAAGAGATTTTGACGACCTAAATATTGACAACCTTTGTAGATACACCAAAACCCCGATTCTATGGACCCCGATTCTACGGTCTCGTTCTATGATGAGGGCGCCACGAGCAGCCACACGAGCTCGTAGCCAAAAAGCGGGCGGTACCCTAAATGCGTAATTTCGTTATTCTTTCCATTTCTTTCAGTTTCGTAAAGTATATTTTATATTAACAGAAAAGTAATTTAATTATTTTTAGTTTTACTCCGAATTAATTTTGGTCTAATTTTGTAAGTTAGAAAGCAATTATTCATGTATTTTTATCATTTTAAACGGCGCACGAGATGTTACGGTTGATACGGCCTTAACTTTTGACCGCATGTCGATTCTGAAATCGATTCACAGCAACTTCAGAGCATGCCCGAAAAAGTCGTAGAATCGGGGTTTTGGTGTATTTAAAAAATGACTTACCGCCACTGTAGTCTGATCTGAAACAATTAAATTAAGATTCATTAAAAAAAATCAAGTTCAAATTAAATCTAATAATAATTTTTCTAAAAATGGTATATTTACCGTCTGCTTTCATCAGAATTGGAAGATATTCCCTGAACCTCGAATTACAGCTAATCCAATGGCACTTTCACTTTCACAAGACTAATATGTATTAAGAAAAGGTCCGATCAACAGACCTCAATTAACAACAACCGCGCGAAGGCCAGACTCAGGTAAAATTCGCAAGAACCATAAACTTACGATATGTAAATAGTAAATTCGTAAATAAATAGATTTCGTTAATTCTGTGAAATAATAGAAAATACTAGAATCTAATTTGGCCTGTATTAGGACGTATTTGGAATATTCTATTTCTAAAAACTTTCTGAACACATCCTTGACAGCTACGTCCATGAAATATTTCTGGGATGTTCTAAAAACCAAGTTGCAAAAATGATTAATTATCCATTTTTAATTATTAATTACATAAAAGAAATTGTAATTATCCTCAAAATAATTAATAATTACAAAAGAAAAATTATAATTATATTAAAAATAATTAATAATTACAATATCAAATTGTAATTATAATAGAAATAATTAATAATTACAAAGTAAAAGTTGTAATTGTACTCAAAATAATTAATAATTACAAAAGAAAATTGTAATTATATTCGGAATAATTAATAATTACATTTAAAAAATTGTAATTATACTCGAATTAAGTAATTCTAAAAAATTTTTTTTCTAATTTTCAATTATTCGGAAACCGAGAGTTTATTTGTGTATTTACCAGTGCTCTTAGAAATTTACACCCTCTACATTTACAATTTATCGAAAAGTAATTTATTATATATAATGTGGGAAATTTTATTTATATAATTCAAGAAAACACTTAAAAAGAGTAATAATTTCAAAATTTTGCCAAATTATACTTGAAAAATTGCTTTTTTTCGCTAAAATAGTGGATGTGGAGGGGGTATATTTCTAGCTCGATCTGAGAGCACCGATGGTATTTATAAGAGAAAAATTTTACTTTAGATCGCATTCGGTCGTGTTTACGATCAAAAGTATTTCAGTACCCTTATAAATATTTCAAAAGTTTTGAATTTTTATTCAAAAGCTGTTTATTGTAATATTATTATAAGATTGAATTGTTGTGAAATATTTCCATTTCTACTTTGAGTGTTTTAAACTTTAACATTTTTGTAAGATTATTTTTAGTATAATTACAATTTTCTTTTGTAATTATTAATTATTTTGAGGACAATTACAATTTTTACTTTATAATTATTAAATATTTCGATTATAATTACAATCTTTCTATGTAATTATTAATTACTCTAGTAATGTAATTACATATGTAATTCATTATTTGCAACCCTGCTAAAAACTTCTATTGTCACTTATACCCACTGGGAAATTAAATTAAATTTTATAAGTTATAAGTTATTTTATAAGCAATCATTTAATTGCTATTCACTTTTAAATATAACAAGTTTGATGGTTCTTTCGAATTTTACTTGAGTCTATTGTTCGTTAAAGTGTAACTGTGAAGTCAAGTTCAAATGTAAATAAAAGTGTGAAATTTATTTCAAGTGCAAGTTCTAGTCAAGTGAATGAAAGTGAAAGTGCAAGTGCCATTGGATTAGCCGTAGTTCAAGGTTCAGGGAACATCGTGCAATTTGGATGCAAACGAAAGGTAAAATTTCTTTTATTTAAAATAATTAAATCAGATTTGAACTAGATTTTTTAATTAATCGTGTAATTAAATTGCTATAGGGTCAGAACGAGTGGAAACAGGATGGGATATATTACACATTTTTTTTCATCATTTCAAGAATATTTTTCAATACACGATGAATTTATCGATTGTACAAAAATCGTCCTAATTTGAAATTAATTTCACACTAGTCTTGATTGTCAAGTTTCCCTTGCTCGTGAATTTTGAAAAATTTTACAAGAATCTTAATTAACGCAAAATTGTGTCGTTTTTTATCGGTTGTGAAATTTATCGCAATGTTTATCTCAAAGTTTATATGGTTTTTGAGTTATTTATTTTGTTCAGCGTTTTCTCGCCTGGAACAATTTTGATTGAATTTCAGAATGGTATGATGCGAGTATGAAAAAAAATATGGCAATAATTTTCTTGGGAATTTCGACCAACGATCGTCATACAAAATATTTGATAATAAAAAGTAAGATGTCCATAAATCACTTGATTTTCTCAAGGGGCGGAAATTTCTACCATTTAAAGAGAATCTGAAAAATAAGAAAAGCAATAAAAATAAAGTTAAGGCGAGGGGAGCAAAGTTTATTATTCGAATCATATAACACACGAAAAAGGGTTATTTTAAATTCTTTTTTTTAAATTGTCCCGAATTCAGAATGTATTCTTTCCTATTCTTCCATTAAAAATGCCAAATTAGACACTCATATTTATATATTGAGAATCTACAAACTATTTTTTCATTCCGTAAATGAGAAATGGTGAAATACAGGTGAGAATCCTACACAGGTGTTATTCACGTTACCACTTATCTCCCAGTCACGTGAGAAACTACTGTATTCGTCTTGACAAAACAGGTCATAAATCTCGAAAGAAGATTCATACGTATCCTCCTTTATGAGTCGACGATCTCCTAAAACCGCAGAACAATAATACGAAATAAAAAAGTAAAGTAAAAACGATAAAAAATTAATCATATAAATGTAGTAAATATTTTTGGGTATAATTTTGCGGATCTAGCAAATGGTCAAGTTATTCATGAATTCAGGAAGCATGTTATATTGAATGAAGGAATTTCCCAGTTGGCTAAATTAAGCTCTCCTATTGTCCTGTAAATGTAGAGAATGTTATTATATTGTCGCTGAAATGCGTTTGTATAATTCGATAAAGTAATTTGATTAATGGGGTGTAATTTATTGAATGGCTCATTCAATAAACTATTTGTCGAAGATAATCAAGTTTACTTTCCGTTGAAACTTTGAAATTTTGATCTCGATCGTGATCGAATAATCAACTTAAAAGTTTGAATTCATCGATTTTTACTGTTAAAATTTATTTAAACTCTTATTTTAAACAATCAAATAAAAAATATATACATTCATTTATTCCTCAAACACTTTAAAACAATCGTTTACATTTTCTCCCAACTTTAACGTTCTACTCTTGGGGAATTTTGTCTCGAGTTTGATAAATTTGTTCATCCCTCTTTCTCTCTTTGGAACGTGTCTGAGAGAGTTTCCAACTTTTATCGACAGCAATAAAACGTCAATTGTTGTTCATTAAAAATTTCGCATGCGACTCACGATCTTTATACGATAATTATGTCTGTGAATTTTGCAAAGTCCGATTTTCGCCTCTATATATTCTTTCTCTAAGTCTACAATCCCATGAGCATATATTGTGAGTCAAGTTAGCATGTATAATTAATTTGTTGATATAAGAAATTATTTCACATTTCATTAGCACAGAAATATGTCTATTTTAGTCTTCCCTCGCCTTATTTCATCGGGAGCTATTTTTAAACGCAGTAATTTCAAAATTGTTTGGAGCGCATCGAATATTTGTACATGGAATCCGTTGCGTAAATACGGAATTATTGGCTTGTCGATTTACTTTGAAATTAACGAAATTCCTAAACAAGTTTCAGCATGTTGAAGAAATACCAATAATATTGTTTTGTTCTCAACACTTGTATGATTTCATGAGAACTAGAATAAAATACTGAAGAAAATACTGAGTTTTTATAATTAGGGGAGAAGTGGCATGAAGGAGCCAGGTTTTGAAAGAGCTACTTGGATTATTTCAATAGTGTGAGAACGAATTCAGTTGGCAATTTTATAATTAGGTGACAGCACTGATTCCCAGTGCTCTCAGATCGAGCCAGAAATTTACCCCCTCCACATCCACTATTTTAGCGAAAAAAAACAATTTTTCAAGTATAATGTGGCAAAATTTTGAAATTATTACTCTTTTTAAGTGTTTTCTTGAATTATATAAATAAAATTTCCAACATTATATATAATAAATTACTTTTTTTTCGATAAATTGTAAATGTAGAGGGGGTAAATTTCTGGCTCGATCTGAGAGCACTGCTGATTCCCCGTCGCCCATAAACATTTGACAGTCCGCCATAACCAACAGACACTCGTACGTCGAGCTAAAGTTTTTAGCACTGAAAAGTAAGTATTTTGCTTTATTTAAGTTGTTTTTTAGTATTGTTATTGTGTAGGTTTTATTTATTTCAAGAAGAAGTCATGAAAGAGCCGGTTAAATATGCCTAGAAAGAGCTGACTTATTCATAACCGGCTCTTTCATAACCCTGCATTTAAATTTTGCAAATAAAATAAAATAGTGCTAAATACGCAATTTTTTCATACATTATTAAATTATTTGTTTTAGATATTGCACTATGGCGAAGCCTAGTCCAAAAAAAAGAAAAAGACCTGAAAAATCGGCAATTGAAGAAGCAGTAAATGAGGTCTGGTTGGGCTCATGAATGTTGTGGCATTAAAGGGAAGTTGAACTTCTTTTGCAAGTCATGTTTCTAATTTTAACTATATTATATATGCCAAAGCTCCTAAAAATGTGATTCTTATATTTAAGAAGATAGATATATATATTTTAAGCTCAAAGTGAGCAATATTATTTTTGAAGATATAAAGATGTTAAATTTGATAGAAAATATTATTTTCTATTTGTTTTATTTTCGTTGATTATTAACTAATAGACAGAAATACGCGTATGTGATATGTTAGAATTATTCGTTTGTTAGAATTACTTAAACCGACTGATTAAATTTAAAGTTTTCTAAAAATGTCATTAGTTACTAAAAATAATTTTTAAGAAATAATAATTTTGTAAGGAATAATTTGTTACTAAGAATTTGTAAGAATTGTATTTTTTGTTTGTTTTATGGTTCAATTATTATTATTTTGTATAATATACACTTTATAATACAGACTAGCTCTTTCATAACTTCTAGTAGCTTTTTCAAAACCGAATTGTTTTGAAAGAGCTGAAAACTCATTTTTTTAAAATGAATATTTTTTTGAATTTTTTTATAGTGTTCAAGATTTTTCTGTTCGAAAAAACCTAGTTAAATGAATAAAGAATAATTTAAAAAAAAAAATCGTCATTTCTTTCATTAAAAGTATAATTATTTAATCTGGTTAGTAAACTGGCTCTTTCATGCCACTTCTCCCCTAATAGCTGTTATTATACTTCATCATATTCAAAATGTTCATCATATTTCAAAGATGTTAAGATATTAATGAAGTCTTATAGGTTGATACTTTCCTTATTTAGTGGATAAAATCTAGCCTTGATTTGATAATAAATGAAGAATTTATTATCTATATACATAAAAAAGTAGTCATGGAATGGGACAATGGGCACTCTTTTCCGGACTTTTTGTTTCCACTACAGTCACGTGCCTTTTATGGCGAAAAAGCCGATAAACGCGTAGTTGGTGGCCAATCTCGTTGCGACCAATAAGGCAGCGGAAATTGGTGGTCTGTCAATCCTGAATCTTCACAGCATTCTCCACAATGTTCCAATCGTGAAAAAGACACTTACGACGATAAAATCTTCCCGATAAGATAGCTAGTAAAAAAAAGGATGAAAAAAATGACCAAACGCAAAAACGTGAGCAATCAGGTCACGAACAAAAAATAGGAATATTAGGACAAATATGGAAACGTGAAAGTGGTTATAGACAATCGAATGTTTGATGTTTTGAAAATATGACAGCTTCTTGCTTCAATGAGAAGACTTTTACTTTGAAAAAGTTCAGCCTGATCCAGCTTTGTAGATTCTTTATCCGGGAACAAGGATTTTCGATTTGGACGAGAATGCCTTACTTCCTGAGTGCAAGAGAATAGAGACGACGTGAGGAAAAATTGATATATATATATATATATATATATATATATAAAATGATAAAGATTTTGACAGAATTAGAAAAAAGGTCTTGTTGGAAAGTATATGAAATCATGCGGGAAAATTCAGGGAGAAACATTTTCCAAAATAGAAATTCTAATCAAGCAACTCCTCGTATAAGATATAATTATTATCCAGAGTATAGGGTTTCCAATCGTGGAAAGGTTTATTGCCTTAATTTGGAAGGTGGTCATTAAAAAAAAAACTTAATTACTGCATTACAAGCTAGTATTATTAATGGCAGAGTTTACATTAATAAAAACACTTGTTAAATGAAAATATGTTTCACTCAAAGAAATGTGTTCAAAATTCTTGCTGAACATGATCGACCTTATTATTTTTTCCGATTAAAGAAACCAAAATTCTGGTTACTTTAATTAGAATTTTTTGTTGAAATAACTAGAATGCTGATTAAATCAATATCAGAAGAATTTTAATATTTTATCATTATTCTAGTTGACTTAACAAAACATTTTCTTGAGTGTTTATCAAAATTATTATTAAGTAGAAATCTCTTGAAACTCCTGGAAACATTCTGAAATTCTATAAAATTCGACATCATTCTAAATCATCTAAATCCTAAAATTCCTCCAGATCTCTTTAAATTCATTAACATCGATTAAAATACTTCAAAGCCTCTTAAAATTCCTAAAAACCTTTTTAAATTTCCTTGAAATGCGTAAAAACCTGGAAATCTCTTAAAAATCCTTTAAAATTCCACGACTTTTGAAATCCCCTTAAAATTTTTTTAATTCGATGAAATCCTTTACAATTTCAGGAAATTTTTTTAAAATTCTAAAAACATCTTGAAATTTCATAAAATTCCGCAGAAACATTTGAAACACTTTAATTTTTTTTTCATTTCTTTAAAATCGCTTAAAATTAGTCAAAGTTTCTTAAAATTCCTAAAAACCTCTTGAAGTTCTTTACAATCTTCAACAAATGTAAAAACTCTTTAAAACATTTAAAATTTGTCAATATCCCTTAAAATTCGCTGAAATCTCTTAAAATTCCTAAAAACCACTTGAATTTCTTTACAATTCTATGACAATACGTAAAATCTCTTAAGATTCGTCAAAATTCGTCAAAGTTTCTTAAAATTTCTAAAAACCCCTTGAAATTCTGTAAAATTCTACGACAATAAAAACCATCTAAATCCTAAATTCCCTCCAGATCTCTTTAAATTCATTAAAATCGATTAAAATTCGTCAAATTCTTAAAATTCCTAAAAACCTTTTTAAATTTCCTTGAAATGCGTAAAAACCTGGAAATCTCTCAAAAATCCTTTAAAATTCCACAGAAACATTTGGAATCCCTTCGAAATCGTGCGGGAAAATTCCGAGAGAAACATTTTCCAAAACAGAAATTCTAATCAAGCAACGCTTAAGAACTTTAATTTGACTAATTGAAATTTCAGATCAATAAATCAGTAATGTATTTATCTATTATTTTCTTGCTCGCTGAAGTAAATTACAAAATACATAATCTATTTGTAGAACGTGTAATATCATGAGAGAAAAGCAGGTTCCTAATTGAAATTAGTATACGAAGTTGGAGTAATTGACAGACTTAAATAAAAAATTAATTAGAGTATACTATAGGAAGTAAAATGCGTTCGCTGCTAGTACCTACTATTTGAATTTAGTAATGAAGCATGGTTGTCTTGGTTTTCTCCGTAACCTCAGAATCTTGGTAAATTGCATCCGGTAAATTGAATTCCTAGCTGATATCGATGGGGAGAAGAAATCCTGTCTCTTATTTTGCTACAATAAAACTTCATACAAGGAGCTATTCCCACATTCCATCGCTTTCGTGCTTGAGTATTTTTCCTTGAATATATCCACTATGAAATGATAAAAAAATTCTGCAACTAATACAGTTTCGAGTATTAAACGAGGAGAGATTATTCTACAAGAAAAAAATGATTTTCTGTTTCTTAATTATTCATTTATTAAACCATATGTATGTAATCTTACCCGTGTGGAAAATTGTCATGGCGTTATACTGTTTCTGTGCAGTCCGCCTTGAGTCTATATTGGCGCGGAACAGATTGACTGTACAGTGGCTAGACTGGGATGTAACGTTTGGATCGACTAGTTTCTAGACAGTTTAGCTATGTAGATGCTATATAATGTTCCTATACATATCTAGTTAACCTTATAGGAATTGAGAGTCCACAAAAAATGTAGAATCTACAAAAAACAATTATTAATAAAAAACATAGTTTATTAGCAGTTATATTATGGATATACTTATAATTAATCGATATTGGTAAATTTTAACGCATATATAACAAATAAAATTTCGCACGCAACGCGAGGGGGAATCGAACGCACGACCTACGGGATGCGAGTCCAGCTACCTAACCATTACCCTAAACTCTCGAGATGGTGGTCCCACATTTTTTCTAGGGTATACTCAGTAACATACAAAGATCAAATCTCGTCTTGAGATAATTTAATCAAAAAACGCACCTGAGTTAACATTAAATAAAATATGTACCTATATGAAATTTTAAATATTTTTCATATTCACTTTCACAGAAAGTAAAAGTGTAATATTAATTGATCGAAAATAATATTTTATGGCGAGAACGAAAATCTTTTGCAAGAAAAAAACATGCTAAAAAAAAATTTGCGGCACGACTTTTAATATGAGTTATGTCAAATTAATACAACAAATAAAATCGTAGAGAACAGTTCCATATTTTTCAGATGTATATATTAAAAAAAAAAAAACAATTAATTAGTTCTGAAATGTCTTTTGCTAACCTATATTTTCTTTTCATTTTCTAAGTCCGAAAAGTCATACTATCTAATGCCAAGACAAAATTTTGACATATTTACTGTATCGAAATTGCCTCTTACTTCTGTGTCGCAACTAGACAGTCTAACTTGACAAAGGTTCAACCATAGCAAAACTACACAGTGCCAAGCTCGGGCCAGTATAGTATTACTGTATACAGTAGGGCGTGAGAAAAACTGTACTGGTGATGCATGATTCAAGACCGCCATGACAATTTTCCACACGGGTATCGTTAAATTATTACATGTAAGCTTTGAAGACAAGGGATTACTTTGACTTGAAAATAAAATCTGACTTGACAGAACAGATGCGATTTTCTCAGGGAAATTCTCATGGAATTTCATACTGTAATCCCTCCTCACTCTTGCAAAATTGTTCAATCATAACTTTTCTGAATAGCAGTAGAGAATAATTAATTAGGGCTTTTCATATATAAATTGGAAAATTGTTTTTGAAATTCAGCAATTTTACGTCGTTTGTTAAGCAATCAAATAATTTTTTTCTTTGACGCTAGAAAAATAAAGGGACATACCGGCATATATATAAGCCCTCTCGCATTTTATTTCGATTTGTTTCCCTTTTTTTCAACGTTTCTTTCTTGCACTGTTCAGCCACCCAAGCAATAAATTTCACTCCCGTCCGCTCATTCTCAAAAATAACAACATGGCTTCGCATATATTTACATTTACAGGCGCTGTTTAAATTACTCGGGGAGATTTCACAGGTTCCGGATGTAAGGGCGCAGATTTTAGAATGCGCCACTCTCTGGGTACGGACAATTAGCGCTCAGTATGAAATGCGCACCGAATTTAATTAAACTCTCGCGAAAGTAGAGACAGGACAAATGGACAATTTCGCGAGTGAGCTGCACACATTTACTTCGGAGACCCAGTTTAAAATGATTATCAGAAAAATCTGTTTCTGCACGATATTCTGTGCTGTTCTACAGTTTATTCAAGTAGTTAAAAAAGTTTTCGATCCAAGAATTCATTAAATGTTGGAAAAGTTTCATATAGAAAGGAAAAAGTATAATTTCAATCTGAATCTCTCACATTTGAGTGAGTGAAAATAGAGCCACTAATTTTCTTTGGTAAGATTTTCGACTGTTAAAACTTCTGAATAAGAAATAGTGAAAAAAAGAGCTTTCTATTATAGAATAATTCCAAGTGCACACGATTATTTATTTTCCTTCTTACAACTTCAAGTCATTCAAAAACCAATAAAATTTCACTGATTCAAATTTGGAGAGCAGATTTGAAACAATAATAAAATTTATACAAGATTTTAGAAACATTTCCTTACATCATCTTTTTTAGAGAGCTTCAAAAGGTTTCTAGGAATTTTAATGGATTTTGACAATTTTGAAGTAATTTTTACAAAGTTCTAAAGATTTTTAGGATTTTTAAAAGATTTCGTGGAATTTTAAGGTATTTCAAGATATTTCGCGGAATTTGAACGGAATGCATGAAATTTTAAGAGATTTTTTTTTAAAGGTAGGGAATTTTAAGGGATTTGAAATGTTTTGAAATTTTGAGGAAAATTATAAGGTTTCTAAGAATTTTAAGAGATTTCAACGAATTTTAAGCGATTTCTAATGTTTTCGTGAAATTTCGAGGAATATTAAGCGAATTCAAAAGATTTTTATTATTCTTTAAAGATTTTGTGAAATTTCCACTGTAGAAATTTCCAAACCTGGCCCAGACCGGTGATAAAACGCCAGGCCTTATCGGGCCCCGTTCTGCCCGACCAGGCCCGGGTCTGGGTCTGGTCGTGCCGTGTGTTTCATTCCTGGTCTGAAAACCACCGATCTGAACCCGATCGGGGCCGGATTCCCCAATTTGGGCCCGATCGGGGCCACAGCAAAATTTCTACTCGGGTTAATGAGATTTCTAATAATTTTAATGAATTTTCAACGATGTAAAGGGACTTTAAATTTCATCCTAGAATTCAAAGAGTTTCAAGAAGTTTCTGAGAATTTTAGGAGGTTTTTACCAATTATAAGAGATTTCAACGAATTTTAAGCAGTTTGGAAGGTTTTCGTGAATTTTTAAGTGATTTGAAAAGGTTTCCCCGAGTAGAAATTTTGCTGTGGCCCCGATCGGGTCCAGATCGAGGGATTTCAGACCGGAGATGAAACACACGGTCCGATCAGGCCCAGACCTGGCCAAACCTGGCCCGATCGGGGCCCGATCGGGCTGGGGGTTTCATCACTGATCTGGGCCAGGTTTGGAAATTTCTAGAGGGGTCTGGGTGTTTTAAGAGATTTTTAAAAGAATTTTAAATGTCGTCAAAAAGTTTCCAGGAATTTTAAAAGAATGCAAGAGGTTTTAATAATTTTAAAAATATTTTATGTGATTTTTTAAGAATTTTGTGAAATTTTATGAGATTTTGAATAATTTGAAGGGATTTTCTGATTTTTAAAAGATTTTGTAGAATTTAAAAGGATCTTGAAGGTTGTCGTAAAATGTTAAAGAATTTTCTGAGATTTTTCTAATTTTTAAACGATTTTGTAGAATTTTGAAGGATTTGATGGAATTTGATAAGATTTCATGATTTTAATGGTTTTTGTTGATTTTCAAGCGATTGTAAGAGGTTCCTGGGAGTTTTAAGAGAATTTTAAATGTCGTTGTAAAATTTCCGGTAATTTTAAAAGAATGCAAGAGATTTGAATAATTTTAAAAATATTTTATGGGGTTTTTAAGAATTTTGTGAAATTTTATGAGATCTTTAATAATTTGAAGGGATTTTCTGATTTGTAAAAGATTTTGTAGAATTTAAAAGGATTTTGAAGGACGTCGTAAAGTGTTAAAGAATTTTCTGAGGTTTTTCTAATTTTTAAAAGGTTTTGTAGAATTTTGAAGGATTTCATGGAATTTGATAAAATTTCATGATTTTAATGGTTTTTGTGGATTTTCAAGGGATTGTAAGAGGTTCCTGGGAGTTTTAAGAGAATTTTAAATGTCGTAAAATATCCAGGAATTTTAAAAGAATGCAAGAGATTTTAATAATTTAAAAAATATTTTATGGGATTTTTAAGAATTTTGTGAAATTTTATGAGATTTCGAATAATTTGAAGGGATTTTCTGATTTTTAAAAGATTTTGTAGAATTTAAAAGGATTTTGAAGGTTTTCGTAAAATGTTAAAGGATTTTATGAGATGTTTCTAATTTTTAAACGGTTTTGTAGAATTTTGTAGGATTTCATGGAATTTGATAAGATTTCATGATTTTAATGGTTTTTATGGATTTTCAAGGGATTTTAAGAGGTTTCTGGGTGTTTGAAGAAATCTTAACGAATTTTAAGGGATTTCGAAGGTTTTCGTGAAATTTTTTTGCGCCCTTAGTTTGTTTTTCTTCTTTCAACTTCAAGTCATTCAAAAGCCAATCAGGTTTGCAACAACAATGTATGCGAGATTTTCGAGACATTTCGTGACACTATTTTTAAGATAGGAAATAGGAATATTCGGTTTTATTATTGCGAAGAAAATAATTCTACAAAAAAAAGAATAGGATGTTTTTTTTTATCTATATCCTTCGCACTCATCCATTTTCTAGGATAACGTTGAAATCCAATGTGAAGAATTCAGGAATTGTGAATACGAAACTCGATTGAAGCCAAGAGCATAGAAAAGTTTTTATCTCTCTTAAAGTTCATTCCTGAACGTTGAAACGAAACTTTATAATTCGAATAACTTAACTTCTTCATTAATGTCAGTGTTCTCTTCAGAAATTTTAAAGATAATCGCTATTCTTTATAAATGAAAGAGAGGATACGAAGTTTTGAGGCTTTAGGGATAATAATGATATAATATATTCATCACGATAATCACCTTGTATTGCTGGATTAAAGCACATTATATAATAATCTGCAGGATTAAATTATACGATTTAGATGATCTTAATGGGGTGTATAGTATATCCCTCCTCATTTATCTTATTCGCTTAAACTAGTAATTATTGTAGAACATATACGTTATCGCATTAATGGGATGTTCACGGGTAAGCTGTAGGGAAATTAAATCGATTATATTGTATAATATCGCAGAGTAGATTTCGGATTGAATTTCCTAATCTTATTCTAAAGTTCATTTTGCAGATTATATTACTTCATTTAGTTTGTGATTCATTTAAATTTTTCAAGTTTGATCGTCGAAAATAAGGTTCCCAATTTAGTTTTGCATTACAGCATTTTCGACTTGTTCACACGAATCTTCGTTTAGATTTAGATCGCAAATGAAAAAAGTTATAAAATCAATTGAAAATAATTTCAACTTGGAATAATTTTTTAAGAGAATTTTTCAAAAATGAAAAGTCAATTTTTAAAAACGATATTGCTTTTATACTTTTATTCAATAACATTTTCTTCAAGTAAAATTTAAAAATGAATTCTATTAAATTCTAAGTTCGGCTTCCTTTTTTCGAAAAGTCACATGGATTATTTTTTATTCAAGTTTAGTAATCTTGAAGTGACCTACAGAGCGAAGGTTTGAAGAAATTTTCTGGAATCGACGTTAGAGGCAGCATGCAACAAGCTCTGCAGGAGTCCTTTTGATCCTTTCACTTTTCACTTGTCAAAGATGGCACTAGCTATCCAAATCCATATTTTGGTTGATATTATTTTTTTTATTTTCGATAACAATTTAATAATAATTAAACCAACACATTTTCTGTTTCTACTCAATTTGGTTCATTGGCGTTCAAAAATTGGATTGGTACCTTTTATTATATATTCTAAATAAAGATAATCTAAATTAAAATATTTAGTCATTTTTTATTTCTAACTTTGGAAAGTATAAAAAATATTCTTTTCACTGGATTTTAAAGAATTTCAAGCCATTTTGAGGAATTTAAAACGATTTTAAAGGAAATAAAAGGTATAAAAATTTGGACGCTTATAAATGCATTGAATAAGAATTCTTTATGCAAAATATTGCGAAAATTCGTGAGCAATTTAACTCTCTTTCAAAGAATTGTCTCCAAATTCCCATAACTCTAAATGACTAAAAATTGCTTTAAAATAATGACAGTACTTTTCATGTGCATTCCACACTTTTACTCCTTTTATTCACTCCTTTCTCACCTCTCTCCAAAACGTCTCGACTCCTCCCTTTTTGGAATGAAAACAATTGCTCTGCAACGTCTCTATTACAACCCTTTACAATTCTCAGAGGCTGCCGGGCGCAATGCATAAAATAAATACGTTGCCTCGTAAAAGTGAAAATAAATTCTCGAAATTCGAAGCTCTTTCTATAGTTTTTTCTCTAAAGTAGAGGCCCATTATTATCGGCAAAGAAAAACGTCTGGTTGAACACAGAATCGCCGTCGGTCCAGCAAAGAGGGATTGCCCGGTCTTTAAAAAGGTGTTAAAGCGTGCCCCGTGTGCAAGCATAAGGTGTTAATTTAAAACAAACCCAATTCAAGAATGGCGTACGCGAAGAGGGCATTCGGTACCGTGTAATCAGTGCGGTGATTTTCAGCAAAATTTTTTTTTTTTCATCCTTCTGTTGCAACAAACCACCGATCACCTCTCAACCTTCACACCTACCCTCATTATTTGTGGGGCAGACACCTCTAAAAATTTTACGATCCACGACTGTTGCCCCATATGCCACGAAACTTTCTTATGAGGGTCGATATTTTTTCTCAGGATGATTTCCTTTGCATTTTTAATTGTCCTGGAAACTTATCTGAAACTTGTCTCTTATCTCAACTTTTTCTTAGATAATTCTAAGTTTTAAGGCCCAAACAAGCAGTCCCTAAAAATGTGAGGTCAAAAACAGAGCTGGGTAAAATGGTTCTCAAAATGTATTTAAAATGTAAAATGCAAAATAGGTTTACAAAATCATTGGGCTGAAGTTTCAGACATCTAGTCTGCGATTTTTTATTTTTATATTCATTGGAATAAAAATATATTTAAACTAGGGGTGCCATTGTGAGCACATTCTCATCACACTTCGCGCGCTTGCATTCGCTTACCAACCTTCATCGCTGCTAAATACTTTTATTTAAATTACTTTATTTTCAAATGAAGAAGAAAACTAATTTACTTAAGGTTCTATCGACCTTAAGGAACACATTCTCATCAGTGCACATGCGCTTCGCGTTCGGTATTTAAACCTTCTTTAAAAATATAAAATTCGAATTTTTTACCAAATAACGTGTATCTTACGTTATTTGGCTTAAAATTTGAAATTTTTAAAGAAAATTCAAAAAGTGGTTATACCAGTCTTGTAGGGCGTTCAAAAAGGAACATTTTTCATCTCTTAACTTTTTTTCATAGCGTGTGTTATTTAGCTTAAAATTTTAATTTTCTTTACTTTTTTTGAATTTTCGAAATGTTATAATTCTGAAAATTTTTGTTTTATCGAAAAAAGTCATAATGATAAATTGTTCGACTATTTAAGTACTACAAATATCCTTAAACAGAATTTGTAAATTAAAAAAAAAATTTTTTTTTTTAATTTTAAAAATGATCTAAATTTTTTAATTTTTATCCAAAATGGCTGGCTAACGAACTTGACCTTCATTTTAAGATACTAAAAGAGTATTCCAAAGGCCAATCAAATCGGTCAATTCTTTCGAAAGTTATCGTGCTCACAAAAAAAAATCTACAGACAGACAGACAGACAGACAGACAGACAGACAGACATACAGACACATTGGTAAAAACATGTTTTTCGGGTTCAGAGGGTCACAAAACGTCGACATTTGACAAAAAATGGGGGGGTCAAATTTTACACAAAACTAATACATTCTCTGATGAGAATGTAAAAATGATTCCACAGTTTCAAAAACCCAAATTTGTATTTATTTACTGGAAAAAATTTACCCAGCGATGTCTGGGATTTTAAGAGATTTCTTACAATTTAAAGGAATTTTAAAGAGACTTTAAAAGATTGTAAAAAATTTTAAGTATTTTTGAGGATTTTTTCAAGATTTCAACATTTCAAGAGCTGTACCCGTGGCTATCAGACAAGTGTTTTTTCTCGTTTTTAAGGCTTTAAATCGGTTTTTTCTCGTTTTTAAGGCTTTAAATCAGTTTTTTCTCGTTTTTAAGGCTTTAAATCGGTTTTTTCTCGTTTTGAAGGCTTTAAATCGGTGTTTTCTCGTTTTTAAGGCTTTAAATCGGTTTTTTCTCGTTTTTAAGGCTTTAAATCAGTTTTTTCTCGTTTTTAAGGCTTTAAATCGATTTTTTCTCGTTTTTAAGGCTATAAAAAAAAATGAAAAAAAAAACTTTCAATTTCTTTCTGATGGCCAATGGTAGTAGAAAAAAAAATTTTTTTCTTTTAAATTAAAATTTTTTTTTATCAGACAGGTAGTACCCATAGTATCATAAACGAAAAAAAACCGATTTAAAGCCTTAAAAACGAGAAAAAACCGATTTAAAGCTTAAAAACGAGAGAAAACCGATTTAAAGCCTTAAAAACGAGAAAAAACCAATTTAAAGCCGTAAAAACAAGAAAAATCCGATTCAAAGCTTTAAAAACGAGAAAAAACCGATTTAAAGCCATAAAACCGAGAAAACACCGATTTAAAGCCTTAAAAGCGAGAAAACACCGATTTAAATCCTTAAAAACGAGAAAAAACCGGTTTAAAGCCTTAAAAACGAGAAAAAACCGATTTAAATCCATAAAAACGAGAAAAAACCGATTTAAAGCCTTAAAAACGGGAAAAAACCGATTTAAAGCCTTCAAAACAAGAAAAAACCGATTTAAAGCCTTAAAAACGAGAAAAACCCGATCTAAACCCTTAAAAACGAGAAAAACCTGATTTAAAGCCTTAAAAACGAGAAAAAACCGATTAGAACCCTTAAAAACGTGAAAAAACTGTTTTTAATGCTTTAAATCTGTTTTTTCTCGTTTTTAAGGCTTTAAATCGGTTGTTTGTCGTTTTTACGGCTGTAGAAACGAAAAAAAAACCGATTTAAAGCCTTAAAAACGAGAGAAAACCGATTTAAAGCCTTAAAAACGAGAAAAAAACTTTTTAAAGCCTTAAAAACTAGAATAAACTTATTTGAAGCCTTAAAAATGAGAATAAACCTATTTAAAGCCTTAAAAACGAGAAAAACCCGATCTAAATCCTTAAAAACGAGAAAAACCCGATTTAAAGCCTTAAAAACGAGAAAAAATCGATTAGAACCCTTAAAAACGTGAAAATACCGTTTTTAATGCTTTAAATCGACTTTTTCTCGTTTTTAAGGCTTTAAATCGCTTTTTTCTCTTTTTTAAGGCTTCAAATCGGATTTTTCTCGTTGTTAAGGCTTTAAATCGGTTTTTTCTCGTTTTTAAAGCTTTAAATCGGTTTTTTTTCGTTTTTAAGTCTTTAAATCGGTTTTTTCTCGTTTTTAAGGCTTTAAATCGGAAAATGCAAAATGGGTTTCTTTTTTCTATTTAAAATACAAAATAGAAAATGGAATTTTGCATTTAAAATACCTATTGGAAATGAATTCATTTGAAATATTTACTCAGCTCTGGTCAAAAATATAACAAAAATATAACTATAGTGTGTTCTATTATTCAAATATATGTCCCAAAAATATAAGACTTAAAAATATAAGCCTAAAAATCAAAAAGCCCAATAATATAAAGATCCAAAGTCATAAATTGTAAGGCCACAAAATATAAGGGCTAAATACGACTGACACCCGACTCTCTAAAATTGAATCAGTGAAAGTTGACTGACTTTTAGTGATTCTTTTTTCAAGATTTTATTCAGTGAAAATTCACTGAGAATCAGTGAAAAGTCACTGAAATTTTCAGTAATCGTCACTAAACTACTGAAAATTTCAGTGAATTTTCACTGATTTCCAGTAGATTTTTCACTAATTAAAATCGTGAGAAAAGAGTCACTCAAAATCAGTGAAATTTCACTGATTCAAGTTTAGAGAGGACCAAAATTAGATATTTGAAGCTACCAAGCTCTCAACTCTTTTTATTTGAGTATTTTCGATCCGGAATGTATAGATCGTTAGTAAATTGTTCGAATTTTCTCTTTTTCATGATTTTTCATCTAGGGCCGAAATCTGTGTAGAATAGATTCCTCACGCGCCACTGTTCTTTTTGAATCGAAGAACGAGAGCTATGAGAGGCCTGCGGCTTCGAAGTTCGACCCCGACCCAATTGGGATAAGATCTCGTAGCTGCGTGCTGCATAGTTCCCGGGTTACACCCTGAAGCATACCTTGTTGAGATCATGTTATTACGTTATATTATATACTACTAGGTGCCTTCCTTCCTTCCTTTTGCTATCGTGAATCATCGAGATGTATTAGACGACGGTGGGTTTTGAGATATCGAGATACCATATATGACTGCAATTGTAAAAATGTCTTGGGGATTTCAACTCCTCGTAAGATATAATTATATTATTCAGAGTATAGGGTTCCCAATCGTGGAAAGGTTTATTCCCTCAATTTTGGAAGGTGGTCATTAAAAAAAAACCTAAATCATTACATTATAAGCTAGTATTATTAATGACAGAGCTTACATTAATAAAAACACTTGTTAAATAAAGATATGTTTCACTCAAAGAAATGTCTTCAAAATTCTAACTGAATATGATCGACCTTATTATTTTTTCCGGTTAAAGAAACCAAAATTCTGGTTACTTTAATTAGAATTTTTGGTTGAAATAATTAGAATGCTGATTAAATCAATATCAGAAGAATTTTAATATTTTATCATTATTCTGGTTGATTTAACCAGACATTTTTTTAAGTGTTTATCAAAATTATTATTAACTAGAAATCTCTTGAAACTCCTGGAAACATCCTGTAATTCTATAAAATTCCACATCAATCAAAATCATCTAAATCCTATACTCAGAAAAAAGTTTGTTTGAATCAAACAAACGTATCATTGATATAGGGTCAATCAAAAAATATCTTTGAATTAAACAAAATTTGTTTGATTCAAATAAATTGTCTTTAACTCAAAAAAATTTATTTCATCATATTAAAAAAAAGTTTCTTTGAATGAAACAAATTTGTATTAATTCAAACAAATTTTGTTTAATTTAAAGATATTTTTTGATTGACCCTATATCAATGATACGTTTTTTTGATTCAAACACAGAAAAAAAAAAGTTTTGAATCAAGCCCGAAAGGTCTAGTTTGTGTTACAATTTAAGCCAGTTTTTGGGCTTAAAACTAACTTTAAGCGCAAAAACTGGCTTAAATTGTAACACAAACTAGACCCTTCGGGCTTGATTTAAAACTTTTTTTTTTCTGTGAACAAACTCTTTTCTGAGTGTAGCTAAAATCCCTCCAGATCTCTTTAAATTCATTAAAATCAATTAAAATTCTTCAAAGCCTTTTTAAATTCTTAAAAATCTTTTTAAATTTCTTTGAAATGCGTGAAAACCTGGAAATTTATTAAAATTCCACGACTTTTGAAATCCCTTAAAATTTTTTTAATTCAATGAAATCCTTTACAATTTCAAGAAATCTTTTAAAAATTCTGAAAATGTTTTGAAATTTCGTAAAATTCCGCAGAAACATTTGAAATTCATTAAATTTTTTTTTCAATTTCTTTAAAATCGCTTAAAATTAGTCAAAGTTTCTTAAAATTCCTAAAAACCTCTTGAAGTTCTTTATTTTCCACAACGAATGTAAAAACTCTTTAAAAAATTTAAAATTTGTCAATATTTCTTAAAATTTGCTGAAATCTCTTAAAATTCCTAAAAACCACTTGAATTTCTTTACAATTCTATGACAATACGTAAAATCTCTTAAGATTCTTCAAAATTCGTCAAATTTTCTTAAAATTTCTAAAAACCACTTGAAATTCTTTAAAATTCTACGACAATATATAAAATCTCTTAGCATTCATCAAAATTCGTCAAAATCTTTTAAAATTCCTAGAAAAATCTTGAAATTCCGTAAAATTCTACAGAAACATTTGAAACTCCTTCAATTTTTTTCAATCCTTTAAAATCGCTTAAAATTGGTCAAAGTTTCTTAAAATTCTTAAAAATCTCTTGAAATTCCTAAAAATCCGTAAAAACCTGCAAATCTCTTAAAAATTCTTTAAAACTTTACGACTTTTAAAATACCTTAAAATTTTATCGATATCCTTTAGAATTTCAGGAAATCTTTTTAAAAAATCTCTTAAAATTCTTGGAAATTTTCTAAAATAAACTATACAAAAGCTTTATGAAATCTTTGCTGTCTTTCTGTCAAAGACAGAAAGAATTGATACCTCATTGTTATTAATATTCAATTGTTAGAGATATTTTCTACAAGAGAAAATCTTTTTCATGAGATGACTGTTTTATCTTTTAAGAGAATCTCTCTAGGGGATTCTCTTTTTTCCAAAAATTGAAAAGAACGCAGCCTCTAAAGTCTAGATCGCGGTTGGTGATCGTCGCTGAACGCCTCCTTCTCTCGCGACTATATCGATCCTCACACCACGCTCTACGATCTATCGATCCTACTGAGGGAATTAGCATTCGAGGCGTGAATCTCGCCACCAATCTTCTGACCACTAGAAAGCACCACCGTTCTCGCCTAAAAGGCACTTTGTTCAAGTCGAACTTACTGGGACCAAGGAGATTAAGATTCCCGATTAAGCATTTTATCCAAAATTCTCCCTTTTTTATTCGACAAACTAGCGTCTTAGAAGAAGGATAATGAAAAAATCCGGCCATCTGCTTGGTATTTTTTCTCCATGGATATTTTTTCCTGGCATATGTGAGCCTAAATTGACCATACCTTCTGGCTACTTTACTCATTAATTTAGTGATGGGCAGGGTTGCGCACGTAATATACCTTAGGTATATTACATGAGGTTTTTGACGTAATTTACGTACGTATATTACATCCCGAGTTTTTTACAAAATGTAATATACGTTTTCAAAATGGCGCCACAGCATCTGATTGGTTGCTATTAGCGCGCAATATTCAAAAAGTGAGGTTATGTTTGTTCTTTCCGTTTTTTTCTTATGTCCGCCATCTTTTTTTACATTTATAACGTTTTTTACGTATATTACATTTTTTACGTATAATACGTCAAAAACCTCGAGTTACGCGTAACCGTGCAACCCTGGTGATGGGACATCGAATGGAAAATATCGATGTTTCAAACATCGATACATCGAAAAGATAATAACATCGATGTGAAAAATCAACATCGACATGGTAAAGAAATATCGATTATCGTTATTGCGATGATCACGCATGCGCAGGTGCATTACGTATTTCACGTTGTGACATAATAGTACAAAAATGGCCATACATTTAAACAAATGTAATAAATGTATAATTAAACATTAAAACTGCAAAACAATGTCAAAAATGCCTTCACATCCGCAAGGAATCCTTCTAAATTATCTTTTTTGACATTGTTTTGCAGTTTTAATGTTTAATTATAGTAGAAACTATAATTAGTTGAAAAAAATTTGAATTTACCGCCATCCGACCCCCCTCCACAATCCCAAGTGACGTCATGTACCCCCACCATGTGACTTGTCCCGGATTCGGCCGCTGGAAATCTGGTCACTATAAATTATACATTTATCACATTTGTTTATGCACCATTGTATGGCCATTTTTGTACTATTACGTCACTACGTGAAATACCTAATCTGATTGGTTGTTATTTGGCGCGAAGTTTAAAATGCTAAAAAAGATTATTTTTAACACAATGGGTGAAGAAAATCGACATCGAAACTTTATATCGATATTTAACACATCGACATCGATATGCAACATTGATGTTTAAAAAATCGATAATCGAAAGCAAAAATCGATGTTTTCGATGTTTCGAAATTGATGTCCCATCACTACCTTAATTCCACCACTAAAAGAATTTTTTATAATGGCACTTAGGCAAACATTCGTCAGAATGCGCTCTAGTCAGCCTTTCTCACAAGTGGTAAAACATTGGCAGTTCTATTTTTTAGGAAACTTGCTCGCTCTTTTTCGCAATTCAAGCAGAAGCTCAAGTTGGGTGAAAATTGGTGGGAGGGGGTGAGCATAGATTTGGGCGTTAAATCGGGGAGCGCCATGGTGGCCATATTTTACACGCGTGGGCGTGAAACGGATAATTTTCGAAGGAGCGAGAAAGCGATACACTCGATCGTATATCAGGACCATGTAGCTGTGCCCCTACAAATTATCGGAAACAAGAGCCAAACTAATGGCCTGTTCGGGTAGCCATCTGGCTCCTGCGGGGCTGATTCATGCCGATTCGATCGTCTTTTTTACGCGGTAAACACCATAGAAATTAGGGCTGCGTTTAGAGGAATATTACCTAATGCGGATATCGCCTCAAGAAACGCCGATCCGAGGACCGAATTTTAAAACGTCGCCTTTATAACTAGGTCTCATTTATTTTCATATCAAATCCCGAATTCATATTTTTCTAACAAAAACAAAAAATACTCTTTAAAAAGACAAGGGGGGCTTTTCGCCCCCTGCGCGCTTCGCGCGTCTGCCCCCCATCAGAATTTTGATAAATTCTATGATTTCCAATTTTGATATTATTGTTTAATTTATTGATATTTTGCTAACTTCATTGAATGTATATTTTATATTTTAATTGTATATTTTTTATTGATACTATATTTATGAGAAAATATAGTAATCACTATATTTTACAATTCATTTGAAATTCAATGAAATTTTTGCCAAGATCAAAGAGGTTACGTAATAGAGTCTTATGGGAGTCTTATGGAGGTCCTATGGGGGTTTCATAGCGATCTTATTATTGTCCTTTTTGGTCCTATAGGGGTCTTATGGGGTCTTGTGGTAATCTTATTGGTTCTTGAACAGCGGCGGCCAGATATTTTTATAATATAACCCTTAATCTTACCTAACCCTAACCTAATAACCTAACCTAACCCAACCACGGATAATGAAATTATTTCATTAGAGATTTATTAAATTTTTATTTTAAAATTTTAGATATTTCTAAAATTTTTTTTTTATTTTTATTTTATTATTATTTTTTTTTTTTAATCACAAATTAATCGTAAACATTTTAAATGTGGCACCAAATTTTAAAATAACTCAAGGACAACAAATTGAAATCCTTGAAAGTCTATGAAATTGGTAAATAATTTACAAGTTAATCTTAAAAAAAACTTGAATCTTTATTTTAAATATATATTTTGTATATATTTTAAATTTTTTAGAAAATTTCAGCATTGGTATAAAATTTCAAAATTCCAGTCATATTACTGTACTTGAAGAAGAATCAATGGATTTTATGTCTTAATAATACTCTAATTTTTAAGTACATGTATAAACCAATTAATACAATTTGTTTACAGTTTGAGATGCTATTATTGATTACTTTGACGTAGTGCATCTTGGAAACTTTTTCAAGATGTTATTTTTTTAAATAACTTAAAATATTAGAATATCAGTTATATGTGTGTAATGAATGATCTAAATTTCATTGAAATTGGCTAAAAACCAATCACCTGATCAATAGATCAAAAAATTCTTCTTAAACCCCATCTCTATATGGGTTCAGGAAGGGCGTATCTCACTTAGTGGCCAAAAAGGGCGTATGTCACATATGGGTCAAGAAGGGCGTATGACATTAAGGTCACTGACCTCCTTGGAGGTCAAGAAGGGCGCATCGTCATTGCGGTCACGTGATCTAGGCGGTCACGTGGTCGAGGGCTTCTCGTGATCGAGGAGGTCACGTGATCTATAAGGGTCACATGATCGAGAGGGTCACGTGACCTCATGAGGGATTGATTCTAACCTAACCTAATCCTAAACCTTACCTAACCTAACCCTAAACGTCACGTGGTTGAGAGAGGGTCACGTGATCGAGAGGAGTCACGTAGTTGAGAGGTGGTCACGTGATCGAGAGTGGTCACATGGTTGAGAGGTGGTCCCGTGACCGAGAGGGGTCACGTGATCTAGAGGGCACACGTGACCCCATGATGATCTCCCCATGAGGTCATGTGACCCCTCTCGATTCTTGACACAGCGGCGGCGGCGAGATCTTTTTATAATATAGAGAGATAATTTGGTGTTATAAATAGAGTTAGTTAAGAAAGCGTTCGCCAGGCGGCGCTGGGGTTTATCTTTCTCGCAAGTGGTGAGAGGAAATTTGTTTAAATGTTGAAATACAGCTTTTTTTTTATTAATAAGGCAGTTTTTCAACGTGGGTGATCAGGCCAGGTGTCTCACAAATAATTTTCTAGTGTGAATTCGCGTCGATTAAATTCGAATAATCGATACGAGAAGAATCGCTCGAGTTTGGTATACATATATCGATTTTTATCATCAGAATTTATTTCGGCGGGATGCTGTAAAGGGAAAATAAGGTAAAATAAGTAACAGAGCAGAAAGAAGGGTACACGAGAGAACGACAGAGAATAAATAAAACCAAGATGGGTAACGTGGTAAACGACCGATTGTATTTAGATTGCTATCTCAAGATCTCGATTCGTGCCGCTGTGTAACTCGCTTTTGTACATACAAGTGTTTTACAAATAAATGCGGTCAAGAAATAAAAGGGGACTTCCAAACTCGAGATGTCTTCACCAAAACAACTGACTTTCCTCCAAAGCTTCTTAATGCCATAATTTTATTTATTTAGAAAATAAATTCTGAAGGAGGAAGAAATTTTGATAAGGGGCTTTTTATTTCAGGGATAGATACACTTAACAGGAATTTTGACAGTTTATAATATTTGTGATTACAATTTTCTTGAACGTGTTTGATTAATGCTCAGTTTTCCTTCAACTATAATTTCCAAATATTTTTTTTTTAATTATAAACTAAGCTAATTTTAAATAAATAAATAATGAATTCGCTACATTGTTATTGAAGACTTATTTTAAGTAAAAGCATTTTCGACAAAATAAAGGAAAATTTAAAATCTCTCACAGGAAAAAAACTCTTTTTTTAATTTCTTAATTTCTTTCCGTAGTCACAATTTTTTACAAGAATGTTGGTCACTTTTCTGAAATTCTTGGGAGGTGAGAATTTCATTATCGATTCCACCAAATGTGATTATTGACATATCTGTATGGCGATGAGTCGCAGACAGTGCCAGCGATTGCGTCATGAACTGATACAGTTAATATTCTGAAGTTGATATCCGTGTAGTTCAAGGTCGACATAAGGAAAATTGGCATTCTGTCGGATATGATCCAAAGTGTGCCTCGTCGGTCAATCTGAAATCGAATTGGAAAATTGATTAACTGGTAATTGAAACTAAATAATTGTCTATTTAATTCTCTATTTAATTCTCTAATTCAAACTTTCACTATTGGGTGAAATGCTATTACTTCAATATTACTAAGAGTTACTTTTAAGTTCGTTTTAACTTCTGTAACTGTGTTCTAGTTCGTTTTTGTTAAGTTAATATTAATTCCCTTAACAAATTCGAAATAATATGAAAAATTAATCATAGCTATTTTAAAATTGAATAGAGCGGCGATGAGGCAAAATTTTTGAAACGTGTGTAATTTAAAAAAATGCTGTACATTTTCTCACTTTCCTTACTCACTTTCTCTTCAAGATTTTTTATGTATCCTTTTTCCATTTTTACTCTTAAAACCAGATTCATTTCCATCTCAATTCAGGAATTGATTCCATTACTCCGAGTCCAATCTCAACCATTAGACTCGAAGTGAATGGATCATTTCTCGTACAACGTATCTAGATTCTTTTCCTGTTCGAAATTTGATTTGCATCGCCCTCTTTCTCCACTCAATATGACTTCAGAAATTGGCAATTAGAATTAGAATATTGCAAAATTTTCTTATTGATTTATTAGTTCGCCCACATATTAAGTAACCTTATTATAAATCTTTCGTGTGCAGCATTTTAGAATTATCTGATTTTACACAAACCTGATGCGTGTCGTGTCCATTTTTTTTTAATATAAATAGCGGTTATCCTAATAGATAAATGAAGACATGTATTGAAAGTGAAAGTGAATTTTAGAAAGTATCTTATTTTATTTTAATAATGATACTGAAATTAATATTTTTAATACCTTATTTTATTAGTGTTTAAAATAATTAAATAGGTAATTAATTACCTTGACATCAGCAGGGAATATCAAAGCCTCGTCATGCCTAGCAACTACTGCTTGATTGTCTGGACTGTAAGGCAAAATTGAATTCCAACATCCAACGGCATTTTTATCGATTAAATTGAAGAATTGAAGTCCATTTTCATCCATGATTTCAGATGTAGAATGCGAAAGTGGACCTCGTTCAGGAAGAGCCTTTGAAGAAAAATTCCAAATTAATTTTACGAACACGAAAATCGAGACGAAATTTTAATAATTTATTTAAGGGTATGTGATACTTTACAATTGTCAAAACAATTGCTATCAAAAAAGTTTCATTGGATTTTTAGATATTTTAAGAGATTTAATGAGATTTCATGGAATTTTGAATAATGTTAAAGAATTTAAAGGAGTTTTATACAATTTGTTGAGATTTTATGTAATTATAAAGCAATTTTAAGAGATTTGACTATATTTTGTGGAATTTTAAGTAATTTAGGAAACTTTTAAGAAACTTTTAGGCATTTTACGAAACTTCATTGGATTTTAAGATATTTTAAGAGATTTAATGAGATTTAATGGAATTTTGAATACATAATGTTAAAGAATTTAAAAGGGTTTTACGATTGAAAAATTTTAAATGATTTTACGAAATTGCATGAAATTTTAAATAATTTTCAGAGATTTAACGATATTTCAATGGATTTTCAGGGATTTCAAGGGATTTCATAAGATTTCATGGGATTTTAAGTAATTTTACGGGATTTGATGATATCTTGGGAGATTCTAAGTAATTTTAAGCGACTAAGATATTTTATGAGAGATTAAGTAAATACTTAATCTTAAAAATTAAGATTAAGTATTAATCTTAAAAAAAGTATTTATTTAAAATTATTTATTTAAAAGTATTAAATAAAGTATTTATCTTAAAAAAAGATTATGTAAATACTTAATCCTTAAAGATTTAAGGACACTTATTTCCAGAAATTTTAAAGGATTTGGTGAGATTATATTGGATTTTCAAGAATTTTCAAGAATTTTCATGGAATTTTGAGTAATTTTAAGATATAATGAGACTTCATGGGATTTTGAATAATTTTAAGTAATTTTAAAAAATATTAATTGATTTTGCGTTTAAAAGAATTTCATAAGATTTTATAGGTTTTTTAGTAATTTTAGGGGTTATAAGGATAGGTTGTGGAATTTTAAGGAATTTTATGGAACATCAAAGATTATCAAGGAATATCAAGTGAATTTACGAAATTTAAAGGAATTTCACCAAACTTTGAAGGATAATAAAGGCATTTTAAGAAATTTTATGAAACTTATGGAGATTCCTGAAATCAGATAAAGAATTACAAGATTTTATATTTCAAGAATTCAAAAATTCTCAATTATTTTTTCTACTAGCAAAAGGTGTGCAAAAACGAGAAATAATAATCTCATAATTGCTAGTAATAATAAATATTTCTAGCTAATAATAGTCAATAAATCTTTGTCTCACGTAAACGAAGATTTATTGACCCTTATTTGCTAAAAATATTTATTATTATGAATGCATAATTGGTTTAACTAATTTGCTTTCATGGTAAAGTATCAAATATAGAAAGAAATTACCATCAAAAGTGATTGCAAATTTTCTGATCGAATATTCTCTCGATATATTTTCTGTTTTCCCCTACTTTCAAAAAATCCCCATAAGAAAATTCGACTACTTTGTATTAATTTCGACTAAAGCATGCTCTCTAAACTTGAATCAGTGAAATTTCACTGATTCCCAGTCAAATTCCACTGATTTTCAGTGACTCTTTTCTCACGATTTTAATTAGTGAAAAATCTACTGGAAACCAGTGAAAAGTCACTGAAATTTTCAGTAGTTTAGTGACGATTAAAATTTCAGTAACTTTTCACTGATTCTCAGTGAATTTTCACTGAATGAAATCTTGAAAAAAGAGTCACTGAAAATCAGTCAACTTTCACTGATTCAATTTTAGAGAGTGTCAGTTTATGAATTTATATTTCAGACCAGTTTTTAATCTCGGTTCAGAATTTTGACACTTCCGTGAAGTGAATTAAAGTCAATATGCCGAAAAAGATTTAAAATCACGTAAATCAGAGCTAAGGTGTCGAAGGGGTTAGACTAATTATATTACCTGAAAGGCGTGATAACTATCGAGGGCCAGCTGTTCGTCTCTAAGAATTTTGGTTGATACTGCGAATTCCCGATTACTGGTTAGAGGATGGAAAAAGAGAGTCCTGTAGCCATCAGCGGCCAAGGGCGACAGGCTCATGCCAAAAATACCCTCCTCACTCCATTGGAAATTAAGTCCTCCGATGTTATAATCACCAAGCAAGGGGTCCGGCATAAAGTAACCATGGGTCACTCGCCAAGATTTATTTAGGGCCCAAGAATAAACTATCAATCCATAACCTAGTTCATCCGACATATAGGCGAATGCATCATCACAACCATTTTTTCCAAGATCCACTGCGATGTTTGCTATAAAAGTATTCTAGAAAGATCAAAAATAAATAAAGTTCTGGTTTATAAATCCCTTCCCTACTGAAAATATTCACATGAAATTCACCTAAATTTTATCCCGGGTAGAAATTTTTCTGTGGCCCCTGTCGGGCCCAGATCAGATGATTTCAGGCCGGTGATGGAACGCGGAACCCGACCGGGCCCAGACCTGGCTCGATCGTGCCAGGTCTGGGCCCGGTCAGGTTCCGCGTTCCATCACCGGTCTGGGCCAGGTTTGGGAATTTCTACCCGGGATGTGAGAATTCATATGAAGTTATATAGTAAAT
>CAJFCP010000165.1:30888-49337 GCA_904066005.1 Synergus itoensis | reverse complement strand
AAATGGAGAGGGCCTGACTAGTTCTGTAACGCTGTTTTAGCCAGGTTCTAGCTAGAACTTCTGAGCGGGCTCTAACGAGAGTTAGGTAGGGCCCCGTCTAGACCCTTTCTATTATAATATTTTGGTAATTTACCATCTGTAAAGTACCAAATTCAAATTAATAAAGAATAAAAAATTCTTAAATGTCAAAAGTAAAGTTGGTGTATTTTATACATTATAAAACTATTATAAACATAGTAATAGCACAGTTTTTTTCCACTCTTACAATTTTATTTTTAACTGTGTTTTTTGTGAGAATTGGAAATATTTCAGTAAAATGGGCCATACTGGCTAAGACCCGAACAGTTCCTGACTAGAACTTCTTTGTTCTTTTATACGAATCTGGGCCCAACTAAAACCTGGTTAAAATATAAGATTGGGGCCTAACTAGACGTGCATAGATTTTCTATTCACAAAGAATGGAAAATCCTAACAGTGCCTTAAGGGGTCCTGACTAGAATTTACTATTCCAGTTGTTCTAGCAAGGACCTGACTACCGCTCTAATGAACATAGGGACAAATGGGGCGATTTCTACATGGGTTTATCATAAATATGAAATACTGATAATAATTAGTGTACGTTTTAAAAAAAAATCGCTGATTACCATAATCGTGACTGACTGACTGCATTCATCATATAAAAGAATACTGTTGAATAATTACATAAAATAAGGAAAGTAACATCTTTAAAAAAGTAGAGAATGAGAAATATGCAACATTGTATATAATATATTTATAAGAAATGTATGCACGACTATTTGAATAAAAAAAGATAAAATTGCTTGGAAGTTGATGTGCCAAGTGTGTCATAACGGTCATTAGTTCTTCGTTAGTTACGCACACACGGGTAGGCTAAATAGGCCTTTTAGAAATAATTGCAGGGATCGGAAGACATGAAGCTTCTTGTAAACGATTTCCGCATAAGGGACATTATTAATTTCCGGCAAGTTTCTTCCGTATTCAATTCATCAAATTCCAACTTGTCATATCATAAAAGTATATTTTTTATTTTACTGTAATAAACTCTTTTCATTTTAAATGAACATTATTTATGTATCCCGAGTAGAAATTTTGCTGTGGCCCCGATCGGGCCCAGATTAGGGAATCTGGCCCCGATCGGGTCCAGATCGGGGGATTTCAGACCGGGGATGAAACACACCCGTGCAGAAATTCCCAATCCTGGCCCAGACCGGTGATGGAACGCAGAACCTGACCGGGCCCAGATCTGTCCCGATCGGGCCCAGACCTAGCACGATCGAGCCAGATCTGGGCCCGGTCTGGTTCAGCGTTCCATCACCGATCTGAAATCATCCGATCTGGGCCCGACAGGGGCCACAGCAAAATTTCTACCCGGGCACGGCCCGACCAGGCCCAGACCTGGCCAAACATGGTCCAATCGGGGCCCGATGAGGTCGGGCGTTTCATCACCGATCTGGGCCAGGTTTGGAAATTTCCAGACGGATAGTAGAGTTTTTGAATGAAGATTAAAGATACAAGAGCGACTCGCTCGCTAGTGATGCAATATCGAAATCGAAATATCGATATTTTGACTTCGATATTCGATATTTTAATATCGATATATCAATCATGCATATCGATATTGATGTCCGATTATCGATATCAACTATTTTCCATTCTTTCGTTGAATTGTTTCCGATGTGATGTTTTGTGCGTTTTGTGTAGGGTTGTAAAATTTCATGAAACTTTAAAATCAGAGGAAACTTTGAAAGTTTCATGAAATTTTACAACCCTAGTTTTAACAGTTGTGCAGTGAAGCGTCACTCGAAGTTTTTTATGTATTATATATGGTTTTCTAATCATGTAAAAAGTTGATTAGTGTATTTATATAAATAAATTTTTTTTTAAATTACTGTTATTACTTAATTGTTTATTGAAAAACATGAATTAACAATTATTAGCAAAAATTTTTCAAAAATTAGAAAAATATCGATATTATCGTAAATATCGATATTTTAAAGTCGATATATCGTTGATATCGATATTTTAATGTTAGAAATATCGATATTGAAAATATCGATATTTTCATTTCGATATTGCATCACTAAGAGCGAGTGCTTTTGGAGTTTGTACTACAGCAGGTCTGCAGAAAAGTATGACGACTACTTTTTCTCACGTTGCAATCAAAAGTGATGCCCATTAACGACGATTATAACGGCATTGCTTGATGAAAGGAATACTGCTACACAACTGGGAAAACACTATCCCTTCGAGTAATTTCCTACTTTCATCGTTGAGGATAAAATGGCACATATCATACTTTTTTCATGAATCGGGGCTAAAGTTTTACTTCTTACTCCCTAAGGAGTAAAAGTTATTTACGAATGATGTGACGCTTTACTCCCTAGGAAATTAAAGATTGAACTTTGTTAACTTTTGAATTTCAAGAGCTTTGAATTTGTTCAGAAAAGTCGAGATTGATCAAGATTCTTGATTCTCGACGTTTCAAAGTGTCAAAGATATAATATACATTTAAAAGAGGAAAAGACCATCTGAGTCTGCAGACACTAAAAAACATAAAATGTAAATATAATCAATATTAATTGCAATAATATGAAAATTGCCTTAATTTAATTTCTTTCGAATATTTCACTTTTTAATTGTTTTATTGATTTCAAAAGTCTGCAAAATCATTTGAAATTTTTAAATTTTGAAATATAAAAACTTGTAATTCCTTGCCTAATTTCAGGTATCAATAAGTTTTATAAAATTCCTTTAAATTAATATCTTACAATATCTAGTGAAATTCCTTTAATTAAATTTCGTAAAAGTACTAATAATATTCCTTTCCACGTAGAAATCGCCCCATTTGTCCCTATGTTCATTAGGGCGGTAGTCAGGTCCTTGCTAGAACAACTGGAATAGTAAATTCTAGTCAGGACCCCTTAAGGCACTGTTAGGATTTTCCACTCTTTGTGAATAGAAAATCTATGCACGTCTAGTTAGGCCCCAATCTTATATTTTAACCAGGTTTTAATTGGGTCCTGATTCGAATAAAAGAACAAAGAAGTTCTAGTCAGGAACTGTTCGGGTCTTAGCCAATATGGCCCATTTTACTGAAATATTTCCAATTCTCACAAAAAAAAAAATCATAATATTTATGATATAGATATTGAAAAACGCAGTTAAAAATAAAATTGTAAGAGTGAAAAAAAACTGTGCTATTACTATGTTTATAATAGTTTTATAATGTATAAAATACACCAAATTTACTTTTGACATTTAAGAATTTTTTATTCTTTATTAATTTGAATTTTAGTAATTTAAAGATGGTAAATAACCAAAATATTATGATAGAAAAGGTCTAGACGGGGCCCTACCTAACTCTCGTTAGGGCCTGCTCAGAAGTTCTAGCTAGAACCTGGCTAAAACAGCGTTACAGAAATAGTCAGGCCCTCTCCATTTTTCCCGACCAGCGCCCGACTAGAAATAGGCAAAACTAGCCAGGATCCTACTAAACCCCGATCGGAATTTCTACATTATAATATTCCTTATAATATTCCATAAAATTATTTAAATTCCTTAAAATATTGTTAAATTTTTAAAAATTACTTAAAATTCCGTGAAATCTCATTAAATATCTTGAAATACTTAAAAATTCAAAGATATCTCGTAAAATTCCTCGAGTCCTTTATAAAAGTTCTTAAAATTAGTTAATATTCCATTAAATATCCTAACATCCCGCAAAATATCGTCAAATTCTTTCAAATGAATTAAAATCCCATGAAATCTCGTGCAGTCCCTTAAAATTTCTGAAAATCCAAATAAATTTCGTAAAATCCTTTTAAATTTCTCAACATTGTTCAAAATACGATGAAGTCTCATTAAATCCTTTAAAATACCTAATTTAATTTTCAAACTTGAAAACAACCCCGTGATTCATTTTTCCAATTTAAAAGTCTCAAGGATTCTCCAACTTACGACCTTTTATTCAGATATTTATGTGACTGAGATTCTCTCGCAGATATCTTTAAGTAATAAATTCAATTAAAAGAGTTTTAAGCAACAATGTAGCGAATTGACTCCTTTAATAAGTTTCGCTACAATAAATTAATGTAACGGTCAGTCGATTTCATGGGTAAGGAAACAATTACCCCAGACTGGAATTCACTTTACATGTCGGGTATAAACGATTACTACAAAGCATCGTGATCGTGGAAAGTGGAGCGTTGGAAATTGATATATGGCGAGTGGCAAAACATAGCTTATATATCGCTTTCGTGCAAATATTAGTCGAATTAAAAATCACCACGTATTCCTATATACGTAACATCAGTTTCATGCCTCTAATTGCTCGGCAAACCGATTCCACTGATAAATGTTATTGGTAAATTCAGTCGTCTTTTTCCCTCGAATTCTTCAATATAGCGTGATATATATTAATAATTCTGCGTCATTATACTCCTTTTTAATGAAACGTCCTTTTTAGTTAGTTAATTTCATAAAAAACTACATCAGTCTATCTTAACGCACTGGTATTCAAAAAACATTCAAAAAGTATATTTAAAAAACTGTTTCAAGCTTTTCAATTCATATAAATCATATTTGGTTTTTCCGGAATGATTTTTTTTGGAAAGTTATCTTGAAACCCGGTTTGGAAAATAAAAAAAAAAAACGCTTTCACTTTAACAACGTGAGTTTAATGTCAATGATAAATATTCCTATTGACTTTATAACGCACACCCATTTACCACGAACTTGACATTTTTCCCACACAGAAAATGATTAACAATGCAATTATATCTCTCTGCAAAAGCTGTAAAATAAATCTTTTCGTTTATTTTTTCGAATTTATATTATATTTTAGCTTGGAATTAAAATAATATTCAGGCTAGATATTCAGGTTATACTACTTAAGTGAGTAAATAGATAACATTTTTAAGTATAATTGCATAACTCTTGTCATTTATTTAACGCGTGATTATCATTATGTAAACACGATTTCGCACTCATTTATTTTCCACTATTTCCGTTCCATACGAGGGAGCCTCTAAACCGTATATATCGACATGACAAGTTAACGCATATTCGACTTAATTATACGAAAATGATTTTGGCGTGCGCCTTTTCTTAAATTTTTTCACTCTAATTACGTATATACATTTAAGTTGCGTCATTTGCTGCCAATATAGTCATTACTTATAGAAAGTCATTTTTCATCTTCTGGGTTATTTACTTTCCAATAGCCAATGCTTATTTCCATACGACGGAGAGTAACTTTATTCATTAGGCCTGTATTAATTCTAAAAGTGTGCTTAATTAATAGTTGCATGAAAAAATTTACAAAGTAGGACTTTTGCATACCGGAAGTATGGTAATCTCAGTTTGATTTTCGCAACTTAAGATTTGAGGTATTAAAGGAAATTCCAATTCTGCAATTGGAAATTCAACTCGATTTAACTTCAATTGGAATTTTCCAATTTGAAACATCAGAATTATTTTTTTCGATCTAGAAGTCTCGAAACTTAAGAACTTGTTAAAAAAATTAATCGGAAACAAATTGATAAAAAATTCATTTAGAAATATCAAGTCCCTAATCGATTTTTCAAGTGAACAGTCGTTAATTTCATTAGACAGAACGAAAGTCTTTGACCTTATTAAAAACGATCGATTAGTTCAGCTATGAACAAATTAGATGCGACGTAAATATAACAAGTTGACGACCTTCCTTTCGCTCCGAACTTTTCCTTTAATAACTTGTTACCTCATTTAATACTAATTGAAGAAAGACCAAATAGATTATCGCATGACTAAAAAATGAATTCTTGGTCACATCTCCCTGGAAGTAGGCAACCAGTTTTACACCCTTCGAGTCTGGTTGCTTGATTAACAGAATCTCCACTACTATTTGTCCCTTATCTTCGAATTCTATTAGTAAATTTTTATACTGAATTTTTTTTAATTATTTCAAATTATTTATGACATTTTTTCTTCTGAAGTTGGACTTTGAATAGAAACGTGAAGAAATGTGTCTGACTTCTTGTTTTAGATACAAATTAGAGCAAATTATGATTGATTATATTTTGTCTGTTGAGTCCAAATACCAGTTATAACTATCAATTTATTAACTGATCAATTAAATTGTATGCCTTATAATTATACGTATTACGCACAATTGCCATTAAAATTTTATTACAAAGTATCAGTTGATTCAAATACATGGAAAACTAAATTATTCAGAACTTCTAGATGGAATATTTCAACTGGTTTTGCTTTCAAGTTGGAGAACTCAAACAACTGACATTTAAAGTTGGACAAATCCAACTGTAGAGCACGGAAAAAAGAAAAGAGCTGAATTTACCATTTAAAATAGTCAATATGCGCTCTGAACATATTTTTCCTGGAATTTAGTAACTTTTACTATTTAAAATGTTAATTTTTGCTAAGAATATCTGAAACCCTGCTATTTTCTTTGTAAAAGTTACAATCTGAAATAGTAAAACTTACTAAATTCCAGGAAAAAGGCGTATTTTGACTATTTTATAAATGGTATATTCAGCCCTTTATTTTCATTTTCTTTTTTCCGTGAGGCTCCCATTTAACTGTTGTTGCTTCCAACTTGGAAAACTGACCTCTGGATTGTATTAATTTGGAAACCCCAAGAACCCAACTTTTGTGTATTTTCAACCGAAATAAACCCGTGCAGAAATTCCCAAACCTGGCCCAGACCAGGTGATGTAGGCAGAACCTGACCGGGCCCAAACCTAGCACGATTGGACCCAGACCTAGCACGATCGAGCCAGGTCTGGGCCCGGTCGGGTTCCGCGTTCCATGACCGGTCTGAAATCATCCGATCTGGGCCCGATAGGGGCCAGAGCAAAATTTCTACCCGGGTATGAAATGTAGAAACCAGTACCCGGGTAGAAATTTCCAAACCTGGCCCAGATCGGTGATGAAACGCAGAACCTGAGCGGGTTCAGATCTGGCCCAGACCTAGCACGATCGAGCCAGGTCTGGGCCAGGTCGGGTTCCGCGTTCCATCACCGGTCTGAAATCATCCGATATGGGTCCGACAGGGGCCACAGAAAAATTTCTACCCGGGTAGAGGGGTCTTTCAAGTTAAAACTGAGCAGAAATCCTAGTTAGTTTCTATCGAGATACAGGCAAGGAAAAGCTATTCTCGTATTGAATGAGAAAACTTCATTAATTTCTAGTCAAGGATTTCCTCATTCAAATCTGTTAAGGAAATTCTAGTTAGGTTCTAACTAGGTACTACCTAGTCTCTCTAGTCTAGTTTTTCCCCATTTCAGCCCTACGAGTTACTTGAGAGTGTTAAGGAAAAACTAGACTAATTTCTACTAGGGACGATGTTGTAATTACTGTACAAATAACGCCAGGGAATATAATCATTTGCTCAATCGGTAATTTTTGTCGTCACAACGAACTACAAAAAATAAAAATCCGACTTTCGCATTTTGGCATTTCTTGGTCCTCTCAAGAAGTCAATACGCGTGTATGTAACTTGGCTCGCACCTTTGATCGTATTTTATCCCATCGGGCCAAGTAAGTGGAAGGGGTGAGATGGTGGGGTGTGCTTAGTAAAGGTGGGAGGCAGAAGGGGGTGCTGTGGAAGAAAAAAGGATGCTGAATCGAAAAAACGGAATTAAAGAAAGAAAGACAGAGACGAAGAGTAGCACGTGGAGAGACGAGGTGAAAAGGAGGGTGGCAGGTGCATGAGTTTCATTTCATGTTCCACCGGGCGGCAGTTCAACTCCTAAAAGGCCGACGAAAGACACGACTTTCTTGTCTCTTTCTCGCTCTCTTTTTCCCTTTACCGCTCGCCCCTTCGTCGATAATTGATACGGCGCCCGAGACTATTATAAGATAATAACTTTTAATTCGTACACGTGGCAAAATGATACTATTTTGCTATGATGCTCTGGGTCGTATATATATTATACATATATATAATGTTCCGCAATTTCTTCTTTCAAGATTCTTCTCTTTCAACTGCAATTGCTTCCAAGTTTGTAAATTTCGATTTAGTTTTCTTCCAAATGGAAAAAATTCCAATATAGAATCTTTATACAAAAAACCATCTTCGATTGCTTCCAAGTTGGAAAATTCAAATTGTATTTCTTACAACGGGAAAAGTCTTCGAATACTTTGAAGTTGGAAAACTCCAACTGTTGAAAAATTCAACAACCGTTTCTTACAACTTGAAAAATTTCAATTTCGGTTGCTGCCAAGTTGGAGAGTTTCAAGTAGGAAAAAACCAACTAGTCAATTTCCGAAAATATAATTATACTAAAAACCTGTATTACTACAATTTTTAGCAAACGTACACAATTTTACGAGAATTTCTTGATCTTGCTCGACATTGCGAGAGTCTCGACATAAATACGACTTTCAAGCTCGCTTTCAAAACAAGATCAATATTTTTTATTTATAATTGTAATACATATTGCTATAATAAACTGTAACTTTGAACGAGTTCTTATAAAAATGGAAAGTAAATATGTGTCTGTATATGGATAGTAGTGTGTGTATAACTTCTTCGGCATTCAAGAATCGAGGAGCGTGCCCAACCGGCCACGATTTCATCCCCTCCAAGGACCTCAGTGTGCGCGTGCCACTCGAAAGCCATGTGCCGATGCTGTGAGGAAACGCACACGACCAAATGTGTCCCACTCACGGATATGGTGAGCTAATCGATCTTGTCAGCCTCAGCGAGTCATCATCTCTAATGACACTGACAGTTATGACTATTTCTAAAACTGTCCGCTGTGATATGTTGATATCCTATCTAATCCTTTCTGGGTTCGACAATAATCGTATATTGTGGACTTAATTGTGTGATGGACCTGTTTCAAATCTTGAATGATTGGAGGTAGTCACTTGGAAGTAATGAGGCAGTCATTAAAGCTGAAAGCCATTAATATTCGAATTTAAGACCAATATTGTAAGTCAACGGATTACATATGTATTCCATTTATATGATATTCTACGCTTTTGTATTTATTTCTTTATTATTTTTGTTATTATTTTCTTATTATTTTTCTGTATGTAGCTAAAAATCTCCTCTACCACGAAGTTAATAAAGCTACAATAATAAAAAAAAAAAAGCATATTAATTTAGCAAACATTTTTAACAGTATGTATACTGTATAGCTGATGCAAGACATGCTGCTGAGAATAATAAACATATTTTACGTAGCGTTATTGTAATCTTCTGATCGTGAGTCTAAAAACATTATAGTCTAAAAACATTAGAGGTCTTTTGATTACTTAATGATAAAGTTATCAGTATGAGAACACATACGTGAAAATAGTTATTTTTATTTGAAAAAATAGGTAATAAAATTTTACACAACTTATTCGACATTACGTATATAAGCATTATTCTTTTAAAAAATATTCACTAGCGGATAAAATTCGTTAAGATTCAAATTCCTTAAAAAAAATGAAGTTTGTTATCGCTAAATTGTTCCTTATCTTTGCAATCGTCTTCAATTCTGTTGGTAAGTTTGATTTTAGATCCATTAATTTGTACCATTTTAGTGTTAAATACTGCAATTTTAAATTATTTAATTTTATGATTTACTATTGATAAATTTTAAATGTTTGAGTCTTAAATAATATAATTTTTGAGATATTCTGTGTGTACTTCACTAGATAATTTGATACTCTTGAGTTAAAAATAAACGTGTCGATCGGTTGAAAATTGTAAAAATTTTGTGAAATTTTTAAAATCCGTAATTCAAATGTTGTATTCTCTTTTTCTAGAATTGAGTACGCAGAAACTGGATGAGCCAACTTAAAGCGCAAATCGTCAACGGCAATTGGCAGAAATACGGGCAGAACAACTACAAGTACTGGAGGAAATGCGACAAGAAGCTGAGCTTGTAATACAAGTTAATCAACGATATCTACAAATTCTAGAAGAATTAGAGCAAGTTCGACAACAACCACCCGAAATTATGCAACAAAATCGACCACAAGTAATGCAAACATATCAGAATCTTGTACATGAACTGCAAGAGCGACGAGATCGACTACGTAATCTACAACAACGAGATCAACATCTACAACAACGACGGCAAAATTTAGAAGGACAACAAAGTTAGCTAATATAACAGCTTCTTCCAGTTATCCATAACATAATCATCTATAAAATATATTGTAATCTTTATTTACCACTGTTTTATATACTATACGTTGCCGGTGTTTTCGAAAAAAATTAATATCTTAAATCAATGTATTAAACATATAGTTGGCATCAAACATTTGATACATGTGGACGAATTACCCACTTTGTACAACTACCATTACGACATTATGAAAATACATGTAAACACTGTCACTGACTTAGGCTGCCTATTAAAACAATGTGACAATCCTGATGATATTTTTAAGAACATCTTTAACAAAGTTGAGTCCCTAAAAATTTTCACAGATGATGGTAGTAAATATGTCAAGGAGGTATATCAGTAGGAAGTGCATGCGTTTATAAAAATTCTTCAATTAAAAATTTTACTACATTAATTTGTTAACAATAAATTGTATTTTAAATGATTTTTCGCAGTATTTTTAAGTTCTTTTCTGTATAATATATTTAAATCACCCGCCATATTTTACTTAAAATCTCATCTAAGACACACATTTATGTGTAAGAAATTTCCCACTAGCGCCAGACAGAGCTCTGATTAGTTTTTTCTAGACTAGAACTTCTAGTCCGGGCCGTGCTAGAATCCTACTTTAAATGTAGAAAGATAGGGAAATTTCTACACGGGTAAATTCTAAAGCCCTAGTAGTTTCGTAGTTTGGAACTAACGATCGCCATTTCCAATTTTTTTTGTCCCTTATCTAAGGAAAAATCCTCTTCTGGAAACAACTTAGTTACCAGACAATTTACACCTACTAAATCTAATTCACCTGTTCCATCCCCCAATATTTATCTTTTTTTCTATTATTCCCTTTTCCCCAGAATCCATAAATTCGAGCTTCAAATTCAATTAAGCCCAACCTCCATGAGGAAAACTATAGCTACACTCAAAAACAAAAAGAGGTCAGAAAGGGAGCCCTTCCTGAAAGGGGGTGGGGTTCTAAATGAAAAATTCGACTCGGTTGAGGCGTCGCACGCGTATACAGGTGCATCGGTTAACGAGCAACCGATCGTGCACAACTCCCATATACCAGAGGAACCCAAGAGTGTAATAAGCAAATGAAAAAAGGAAAAATGCGAGAAAATGATGCGTAAAAATCGAGGGAATTTAAGGCGGTTATAAAATCGAAAATTACCAACACGAGTTCATAAGGGGAGATAACGAGTCTACATTCGTACATTTATTACGTCTCAGAATTCACTTTCAACTTCATGTTCTATTCAAGACGCCTGCAAAATTATACCTACGCCTGTAAAAGTAATTGAATTTAAATGCTTTAACTCCAAAGGAATTGTTGAGTTTATTTCAGTTGTATGCATTGAAAAAATTCTGGATGGAAACATCGAACTGTAAAATGAAAAGTGCTAGACTTTAATGCTTCCAAAAATGGATGTCTTCCATTTTCTATAATGTTTTGAGCTTTTGGAAAAATTAACTGTTATTACTTCTATATTTTAAAATTTAAAAACCCCTTTTTGTCATAATTGGGAAAATTTCCAATTGTGTTTGATTTTTAGTAGAAAAGCCCAACTTATGATGCTTCCAAGCTGGAAAATTCTAATTGTAAGTGGCTGCTTTGAAATACAAATTTCAATTATAATTTTCGAATTGTATAAAGTAATGTTCTTTAAACATATCTTGCACGTTTTTCCATTTCAAAGGTACTAAATCAAATTGAACTTTCGTTTTAGTCCTCATAAGAAGGATTCGGCATCGACCCGTTTGATTTCGATTCTCTGCAACAAGTTGGAAAAAAAATCAGACCGGTTCGCAGTAACTTGCACTGCGGAAGCTGCAGGCGCGAGCGCGTGTCTAAAGAACGTGTATCATTATTCTCAACAGATAAAACATCTCCATTCCCAGGAGTTGCCAGACAGAAACAAACTTTTGCAATAACATATAGACACTCATAGAATTTTAATCATTCAATTTCTTAGTTATCTGCTCATTCTTCAATCGGGAACCAGTTATTTATACTCTGTTTAGAAGTCAATCCTCGAAAATCTACATATAATTTGTAACAAGGTATAGTTACTCAAGGGGAGTGGGAGAAGGGGGGAGACTGTCGAGAGTGAATCGAAGTAGCATAGGGATGTTCGATTCTTTGGAAAGAATCGATTCTTGAGTTGATTCAAGATCAAATGGACGAGCCCGTGTAGAAATTTCCCTATCTTTCCCCATTTAAAGTAGGGTTCCAGCGTGGCCCGGACTAGAAGTTCTAGTTTTAATTTGTTCAGTATGTTAAAGTGCTTCTTGTTCATTAAATTTGTGTAAATAATATCTTTATTAGTTCATCTGTGAACTAATAAGTAATAATTATATTAATTATTGTTATTACACTTTTTCAGATGAAGTTCCCGATTAGAAATTTTGCTGTGGCTCCGATCGGGCCCAGATTGGGGGATCTGGCCCCGATCGGGTCCAGATCTGGGGTTTTCAGAACGGGGATAAATCATCACCGGTCTGGGCCAGGTTTGGAAATTTCTACACGGGTTATATATGTCAAAAAGATATTTTTAAATATTTATAGATTAAAATAAAGTTCAATATAAACAAATATAATTTTGTTTATTTCTAGCGATGTATTTGGGATGATATAAGGAAAAATTTTGAGCATTTCTACTTCAAATCGTCCTAAATGATAGGGCTGTGGAAGGGCGATACTTACTAGGCCCCTACTAGAACATCTAGTCGGGGCCAAACTGACAAAAGCGTTATGATCTTGCAGGGGCCTTGACTAGTTTTCCCCATCAGGGCCCGACTAAAAAAGGGTAAACTAGTGAGGCTCCCACTGGACGCCTATCGAAATTTCTACATGTGATAAAGGAAAACCTTTTCAGGGTTCCATTAAAGTCCAAGATTTAAAGGATACCAGCTTTCATACTCTCTAAATCTGAATCAGCGAAAACCCTACCAAATCAGTGAAATTCGCTGATGAATCAGTGAATTTCACGCCCTCTTTAAGAGCAATTCCGCTAATTCATCAGCGAATTTCACTGATTTGGTATGGTTTTCACTGGTTCTGATTTAGAGAGTAAGAGCTGCAAAATTATAAGGAACCTTTTCAGTTTTTTCAGTGTGAAGTACATACTTAGAATCAATTTAGGTAGAATGTTCATTCGAGCAAATGAAACGTAGGTTAAATGGTCAGTTGGTGAATTTGAAGTTAGGACAAATGTAAAGTAGGGAAAATGCATGCGCCTCCATTTAATGAAATTTCATAGGATTTTCAGAAATTTGAAGAGATTTCATGAGATTTTAATAATTTTTAATAAGATTTAATAATTTAAAAATTTAATAATAAGAGTTAAATAATTTTACGTAATTTTAGGAAATTGTAAGGAATTCCAAGGGTTTTTAAGAAATTTCAATGGATTTGCGGTTATTTTTAGGGATTTAATAAGATGTGATGGGATTTTGAATAATATTAAGGAATTTAATAGTATATTACGAAATTTATTGGGATTTTCCGAAATTTAAAGGAATTTCATGAGATTGCATGGGATTTTTAATCATTTTAACGAATTTGACTACATTTTGAGGCATTTAAGGAATTTAAAAAATTTTACGATTTTGTAGAATGTTAAAGGGTGTTTAAAGAATTTTATGAAACTTTTTGAGATCCCTGAAATTAGACAAGAAATTACAAGTTTTTATATTTCAAAAATTTTAAATTCTTAATAATTTTGCATACTTTTGAAATCTTAAATCCTTTCATTTGAGATTATTTAGAACCCTCTGAATCTTTTTAGCAAAATGAGTGCAAAGACGTGCATGTATCATTAGTTCCTAATGAGTATCAATTATTTATCTAATCCGTTTTTTTTTTTCATTTTGTAATGATTAGAACTTGCATTTTATTATCAAAATGTAAAGATTAGATTAAGTTTCTGTTAGGAGCAGGAAGCCGTAATCTAACGGTGAAGGAACACAAATAAGCCACAGAAATTTGCTTTCTTCGAGGTGGGTATTTATGCGAAATTGACTTCAAAGAGCCGAATGTGGCACGAGAGTTTCTGAAGCCGGCGCGTGTGTGGAAGGTCGACATGATTATGGAAACATTTTCCGGGGCGAGAGGGACAGGAGGATTCTTATATCTTGTGATCTACGACTCCTTGGCGGCACCTGTCTTTTGGAACTTCCACGGCCTTCGTTTGTCGACGAACCGATGAATTTTATGGCTAGTCTAACGAAGTCGTTTCAAAAACCCAGACCAACCGCAGAACTTATCGTGAATTTAATTGGACAAAGGCCGAATTCACAAATCCAAAACAAATCTTTAATTCCGCAAAAAAAAAGACGCCACGTAAATAAAAGAAACCCAGAAAGTGATGAAGAGCTCTAAAACAAAAAATTTCTACAAATAGAAAAAAGTATAAGACCTAAAAAAAAGGCTCAAACATGATTGCTTTGGAAAAATCCAAATTATTGTTGCTTTCAAGATCAAGATGAATTTTCCAAACTTGAAGATTAAATTTTTTATGAAAACAATCTATCCAGAGAAAAATATAGACCTGTCCGCGAGAATGGAGCTAATTTAAAAAAGGAAGGAAGATTGAAAGATTGTTGAACCCCTTATTATTTGTATTTTGCTAATCATTATATTTTGATAGTGGGAAATTTGTTCTGATGAGTAACGAAGTCAGTGTATGAAAAAGGATGTTGTAAAAAGGATAAAGAAAAAGGATGAGTGGAGGCCAACGGCCATTAGTCGACCAAGTCGAACCGCGAACTCGGACCCCTCACTTACCTTAATTATTTCCACGTGACTCGTCGAAAAATCTCACGTGGACCTCTAATGAATACTAATTTCAGACTTGGTTCCAGCGAAATTCAAGCACCTTCCTATATAGATTGGACATAAAGTTTAAAGGCTCGTCGATACGCTCCCGCCGAAGCGCTCCAAACTAACTAAAGGCCTAGCAAATTGTCTTCCTCTTTCAAAATAAATTTATCCGAGAGTCAAATAAACTTTTACCTTGATCGAAAATTTTATCCACTCCCCCCCAGGAAATTAATCACTGCACATGAATCATTTTATGTTCTATGAAAAAATTATAATTGTTCAACAATGGATTTAGAAAACGAGAAACAATCATAAAGCTTGATAATTTGAAAATTACTCATTCCAATTTACTCTACTTTCTATCAATCCAAGATACACTTTCCCTGGGATATATCATTAGAGAATTGCATATTCAATTTAAAATGCACAAATTTACAAATACCATTCCCTTTAGAGTCGAGATTTTTAATAACGTGTCATTTATGGTGACATAAAACTTGAATGTGGTCTCATGAGTAAACATAACTTGCTACACATCTGAGAGAAAATGCCTTAATATATATAACGTACGTGGAAACAAGTTTTATGTAACATGATTCAAAATCTTAGAGAATGTTTCTCGCAGAAATTGGAATTACGTTCGAACTAATTAAAGGTATCAAGGTAAACTATCTCCTTGCATCACCTAATTATGTCATTTATTAAAGACTAAGTGTTCTCTGGATTCTTTGAAGCTTACTGAATATTTTTTAATTGATTAAGTTTTCAAATAATATTTACGGATGAGACCAGGGACGGATCCAGAAAAAAATTTCGGGGGGGGGGGGGGGTTAAAATATTCATGGACAATACATCGACTTTTTGTATGTTTATTATGATTGAGGATATGTCGGACATACAATGTCAAAAGTTTCGGGGGGGTGAACCCCCTAAACCCCCCCTGATCCGCCCCTGGATGAAACTGAAGTTTGCAACGTTTACGATAAACGAAAAAGAAAAATTTCTTTTTTTTCAAAATTTGCGAGTTCCAAAATTTTCTGGTGGAAAGTAGTTTTATACAACCTAATAAATGACCGACCGAATTTTCAACCCCCTCGCGCATTAGAAACACAATCTACTTCATTCCTTAAAATAAAAAATTCATCAAAATTATCCTAATTTATAGGGTGAAAATTTTATTGCTGATAATAAGTCTTCTCAATACTAAAAGACACCTTGAAATGTTTTATCCCTCTAGCTCATCTGGAACTTACCCCCATGTCATCCCTTAAACGAAAAAGTTTTTGGTGAATATGGGGAGAGTTTCAAATTAACTGAAACTTCTTTCGGTGCATTTTAGCATTGAGAATTCTTATTATCAGCAACAAAATTTTGACCCCACGAATTAAGGTAAATTTGAATTTTTTAGGTCTGAGGGATGATATGGGGCGAGATTTAGCTTTGGAAAAATCTACTGTCAGCAATAAAATTTAGGCCCAACGAATTAGGGAAAATTTGGTGGACTTTTTTATTTTAAGGGATAAAGTAGGATGTATTCGAAATTCGTAGAGGGGTTAAAACTTTGGAGGGTCATTCTTTGGATTGTATACAATTACTTTTTACCAGAAAATTTTGGTTCTTGAATATTTTAGAAAAAAGAAGTTCTCGGTTATCATAAACTTTTTAGCAAGAAAAACAAAATAATCGCCCCACATATTGGTTTGCTGGCCTCTTAAAATTTTACAAAAAAATTCGAAATCCTTCAAAATTTGTTAAAATCTCTTTAAATTCTTAAAAACCTCTTGAAATTCGTTAGTGAAAATATCTAAAAATTCTTAGAAATTCTCAAAAAATTCCTCGAAATCCTTAAAAATTCTACAACATTTTTTTAAAATCAGCAAAATATTTTGAAATTCCTTAAAATTATTAAAAATCTCATAAAATACCATGAAAAACTTTAAAAATTCACAAATTTTTAACAAAACTCATAAAAAAACTCTCAAATTCTTTTAAAATGCCTTAAAATCCCTTAAAATTTCATGAAATTCTTAAAAATCCACAAAATCTTTTGAAAATCAGAAAAACCTCTTGAAATCCCTAAAAATTTGACGATAACTTTCAAAATTCTTTTAAATTCTACGAAATCTCTTGAGTCATGAAAATCTTTTGAAATTTCTCAGTAAAATTGACCGACAAACTTTAAAATCCTTCAAAATCCATACAGTATTTTAAAAATTATAAAAATCTCCTGAAATTCATTAAAATTCGTGAAAATCTCTTAAAATTCGTAGAAATTTTTGGAAATCCCTTAATGTTCGTTGAAATATCTTAAAACTCCTTCAAATACACCATTCAAAATCCATTAAAATCCATTAAAATTCTTTAAAAAATCTCTTATTATTGCACGAATTCCTTTAAAATTCCACGAAATATCTTGAAATCCCTTAAAATTCAAAGAAACCTTTTAGAAATCCTAAAATTCTTTTGAATTTAGTAAAAATCGCTTGAAAATCGTGAAAATCCCTTAAAATTCTCAGAAACCTTTTGAAATTCCTCTCTAAAATAATGGTGTCACAAAATGTCTTGGAAATCTGGGATACATTATTGTTGCAAGTCCATACAATATTTTAACAGTTATAAAAATCTCCTCAAATTCGTTCAAATTCGTAGAAACTTTTGGAAAGTCCCTAAAATTCTACGATAATATTCCCTATTTTAAAATTCATTAAAATTATTATAAATCTCATCAAATTCCATGAAATCCTTTAATATTTCACAAAATCAAAATATTCTTAAAAATCCATTAAAATCCTTTAAAATTCTACGAAATATCCTGAAATCCCTTAAAATGTTACGAAATCATTAATAAATTCTAAAATTCTTTTGAATTTAGTAAAAATCGCTTAAAAATCGTCAAAATCCCTTAAAATTCTCAGAAACCTTTTAAAATTCCTCTCTAAAAAAGTGGTTTCACAAAATAAATTTCGAAAATCTGGCATACATTGTTGTTGCAAATCTGATTGGCGTTTGAATGACTTGAAATTGTAAGAAGGAAAAAAAAAATAATCGCGCGTGTTGGTTTATTAATGTAATATAAAAGTCTAAAAGCAATAAATTGTATTTATCTGCCTTTGGAAAATAAAGTTGGAAAAGGCAGAATCAGTGCTCTCAGATCAAGCTAGAAATTTACCCCCTCTACATTTAAAATTTATCAAAAAAAAAGTAATTTATTATATATAATGTAGAAAATTTTGTTTATGTAATTCAAGAAAACACTTAAAAAGAATAATGATTTCAAAATTTTGCCAAATTATACTTGAAAAATTGCTTTTTTTCGCTAAAATATTGGATGTGGAGGGAGTAAATTTCTAGCTTGATCTGAGAGCACTGGACAGAATAAAGATTTTTAAGATTGCTGAAGGGTGAACAGAGTTCAATAAAACTTTCGTACAAGAAATGTTGCCAGCAGCAACTGAAGCCTAATTTTGCAGTATCTTTGAATACACTTTCTTCATGTGTTT
>CAJFCP010000165.1:9604-20888 GCA_904066005.1 Synergus itoensis | reverse complement strand
ATAATAAAGAAATAAATACAAAAGCGTAGAACATCATATAAATGGAATACATATATGTAATCCGTTGATTTACAATATTGGTCTTAAATTCGAATATTACGTTTTTTTAAAAACAAGAGAATTGGCTTCATTACATGTATATTGGGTTTTCCAAGGTAACTTTCGACGTCAAAAGGAGGGAATTGTTTGGATTTTGTTAGTGCTATAATTAAATCATTTCTTTTGTTATCATATAACGGAAATTGCTATATAACGTGGTTCAAGTCTTGTGTTCCCCATTGATATTCGCAGAAGGGGTCATTTACAACTTTCATTTTAAACAATGATTCCCTCAAGCTATTATGATTGCTGCGGCATCTGCATATTGTTACTATAGACTCCCTATTGAGCGAAAATTCTAAACAAGAATGTTAAAACTTGGTTTACATTGTAAACCAAGGTTTGGAGCATTGAGTGTAATATTTTTGGAAATATGTTTTACCTTTGATTAGACTCTGACCTACGATTTTCTTAGAAGCTTTGTTGTTAATTAATTTTTTGAAAAGATGTTTAATGTCACTGTGAAGTATCCATTTAGCAAATGGTAATTGCTCCGTAGCTTTTTTAGCAAGTTGGTCCGCTAATTCGTTGTCACTAATCCCTACATGTGCAGGGATCCAGTAAATAGAGACTTTAGATTTCTCGCGTGGTATCTATTGATGAGCGTAAGAAATTTCTTTCTTATTTCGAAAATATGATAGTTTGTGTCAATTTTGTTTTTTGGGTTGTTTAAAGATTGTACAACACTCAGGGAATCAGTAAAAATATCAATGTTGCAATTTGCAAATTCAAGATCAATATCCAAGGCGTCAGAAATAGCGATACACTAATGCCGCAAAGAAATTTCACAAAAACCTTCGAAATCCCTTAAAGTTCGTTAAGATTTCTTATAACTCCCAAGAATCTTTTAAAATGCATTAAAAATCCACAAAAACCATTAAAATCATAAATCTCTTAAAATCCAAATTAAAATTCGCAAAACTCTCTACAAATCCCTAAAAACCTCTTAGAATTTCTTAACATTTAAAATCTCTTAAAATCCTTAGAAATCTTATCAAATTCTATGAAATCCTTTAAAATCTATTAAAATTTTTAGGAATCCTTTAAAATTCGTTAAGATTTGTAAAAATATCTAAAAATTCTTAGGAATCCTTAAAAAATTCCACGAAATCTTGAAAAATTCTACAAAATTTTTTGAAAATCAGAAAATACCATGAATCATAAAATACAATGAAATTTTTTTAATTTTCACAAATTTAAAAAACAACTCATAAAAATCTCTTAAATCCTTAAAACCTCTTGAAATCCCTAAATATTTGACGATAACTTTCCAAATCCTTTTAAATTCTACGAAAGCTCTTGAGTCCTAAAAATCTTTTGAAATCTCTCAATAAAATTACCCGACAAAGTTTAAGATCCTTCAAAATCCATAAAATATTTTAACAGTTATAAAAATCTCCTCAAATTCATTAAAATTCGTAGAAACTTTTGGAAAGCCCTAAAATTCTATGATAATATTCCCTTTTTTAAAATTCATTAAAATTATTAGAAATGTCATCAAATTCCATGAAATCCTTTAATATTTCACAAAATCCAAAATATTTCACAAAATCCAAATATTTTTAAATATCCATTAAAATCCTTTAAAATTATTTTAAAAATCTCTTAATATTGCATAAATTCCTTTAAAATTCTACGAAATATCCTGAAATCCCTTAAAATTTTACGAAATCATTAAGAAATTCTAAAATTCTTTTGAATTTAGTAAAAATCGCTTGAGAATCCTCAAAATCCCTTAAAATTGTCAAAAACCTTTTGAAATTTCTCTCTAAAAAAAGTGGTTTCACAAAATATGTTTCGAAAATCTGGCATACATTGTTGTTGCAAATCTGATTGGCGTTTGAATGACTTGAAATTGTAAGAAGGAAAGAAAAATAATCGCGCGTTTAGCGCGCGTGTTGGTTTATCAGTATAATAAAAAGTCGAGTTGTTTCAAAAAACCGATTCATCAGCTCGAGAAAACTTTTTGTTCTTTTACGATTTGTAAATTCAGTGTTCTAAACGTGGACAAAAAAGTACTAATTTGCACTGAAAATTCTGTCGAAACGAATGCACACCTCTATTTTACATCCTTATGCAATGTTATAAGGAGTCAATTAAAATTATTCTATAATTAAGCCAGTTTTTTAAATTATTAAATTTGTTAAGGTTGTATAAGATTCCTTAAAGGGTCAACTAGTGGTTAAATGAGGACGGAGTAAGTTTCTTAAAAGGTTGTAAGGTCATTAAAGATTGCATAAGGACTATAAGACTTAAGCTCGTTTAAAGATTCTTAAGATTACGCAATTTATCGTTCAATAAACTTCATAGACAATAATGTCTCGTTCTTTATAACATTTGAATAACCGCAATTAAGTTTATTAAGCATCTTAAAAATAAATAATAAGAGTCAGTGACGTAAATAGCTTTTTTTCGATGGGAGGGGATATGACTTGGTAAAAAATTCAAGTATAAACATGAATAAACATGGAACAGAGTAATTTTCTTAATTCTAACGTGATATTAAAAGACTCATGGGGGGGGGGGATTGATCCCCTGATCCCCCCCTTATATACGCCACTGATAAGATTGTCAAAGACTCGAGATACCCAGAGGAAAAAAATAAGCTGCAAACACGGAGAAAAAAATTCCATTAAACTTATCGAAAAGTCTGTAACCGTTACAGATTTCCTATGCTAATATAGTGACAGCATAAAATTTCAGTACTCATTACATAAAATTTATGTAAATAGAATCTGCAACTGTTACAGGATTTAGTTGTAACACTAGCATGAAACATCTGTAAATATAACACTAACATGAAAAATCTGTAAATCTGTAAATCTGTAAATGTAACACTAACATGAAACATCTGTAAATATTACAGGTATTTCTAGTTACGTTTACAGAGGTGCTTACAAAAATTTTATGTAAACCTGACATATTGGGAAGTAATATTAACTCAAAAAATCTGTCATTTCTATCTTATTTTCTGTAACAAAAACGTAAATTCTTTAACATAGAAGCTCCAGTACATTTAGAGGTTACATTTTTCTCCGTGAACGTATGCTATTATTGAACTGAAAGGCCGATCTGAATTAAGTAAAAATAAATGAGTTTATTTATTCTCCATTCCTTTCTTATTCTTTTTCTTTGTCCACTTCTTTTCGTATGCATTGCATATTCTTATTTCTTAGCCGACTGGCATTTCGACTTCCTGGTTCGGTTTCTTGAGTTTCTTCATCTCCTTCTTCATCACCGGATACCGCCTAACGTCCTCTCGTATTCCACCACGTGGAGTGGAGTAGCCAGTGGACTGGGTGCATGTCTTTAAAGTACAAACTACAAAGGGCCAGAATCGTGGCCTCTATATACTATATAGTGTGTAAGTATATGTAGTATGTACTGTATAGTCTTTATACTCTATACAGTTTATTCGCCAGTCCGGAGGCAGTAAATCAAGTTCGGCTGGCTTCGACCAAGTCCCAAGAACACCCTCCACGTGAGTCGGTACATATACGAACGTTCAAAGTCTCTTGCAAAACAGTACTGTAGCTCTAATTTCGGAGGCTTCTTCTTTTATTGCAATCGTTTATGCAAGATAATATAGGGCTGTAAAATACAGGGTTTTCGCATTTTTTCTCACTTTATCTTCCTTTTTTTCAATTATATATCGACTCTTCTTTTTTGGATTGAGAGATAATCAAATTTAACGCAAAATTATTTAATTTTCGCATTGGACTGATCCCATTTTAAAGTAAACAGAAAAAAAACCTCCCTTAAGGGCGTTGGACCCAAATGTTAAGCTTGAAATTCCATTCTCCATTTTACTCAATGAAATTTGTAGATAAATATTCTTTCGCTCTGTAGCGCTAATCTTTTTTCAAATATAAGACTGTGTACAGAGCGAAAAAGTATTTAATTTCGATACTTTTTGCATAAAACGAAGAATTCAAAATCTGACTTCAAAATTCAATATTTTCATTTTACTAATAAAATATTTGAATTAGATATTTTATCGCTATGTACGCATAATTCTAGTTAAAAATTGATTAACTCTACTTGAATCCAATACCCTTAAGAAATCATTTTATAAATTAAAATTTAAAAGCCAGTTAAGACTGAAAACCTGCCACAAGAAACATTTTTTTAACAAAACAAAGGATTTTACACAGTTTCAAATCAAAGGATATTTTAGAATCTGAAATATACAAAATAAATTAGAATTTTTAATCTTTAAATTATAAAAAGCTGTAATTCCTTGTCTAATTTCAGGAACCTCAATAAGTTTCATAAAATTCCTTTAAATTTCGTATTATAAAATCTTTTAAAATTACACAAAATCCCATGAAATCTCATTAAATTCCTGAAAATCCAATGAAATTTCGTAAAATTCCTTGAATGCCCTTAAAAGTTCTTAAAATTACTTAACATCCTATAAAATATCGTAAAATCCCTCAAAGTTACTTAAAATCCCATAAAATCTAAATAAATACTTTAAAATTCCTGAAAATTCAGTGAAATCTCGCCAAATCCCTTTAAATTCCTCTAGATTTAATAAAACCGCACCAACTGGTAAAATCTCCTAAAATTTCTGAAAATCACAATAAATTTTATACAACGAAAATATAATCTGAAGATTTTTTGTTCAAATTCGGTACAGTTACACAATTCGCGCAATTTTTATAAACTCTTTTTATAATTCTTGTCGATAAGAATGTGTTGTTCATTATTTTCGAGATAAAAAATTGAAGACAAAAAATCGTCGAAAGAGACGTCTGAAACATCAATTCAATAATTTTCGCCAATATTCCCTTCTTAATGTATTTTATTCTTCTATCAACGGAAACTAAATTCCAATTTTATTTACAAATAAAAAAAACGGATTAAAAATTACCAAACTAGATTAAATTTGGAGGGCCTTATCCCTTTTCTTTTTTGAACAACCCCTGGATAACAAAATCTCAGCCGTTTTTTATATACCCTTGTCAAAATATGTTTTAAGGGTCAGTTTCCAGTTTTATTTAATAAGGAGGGAGGAAGTGGGCCAGCCTAATATTGTTTCCCAGGTCTAGATGTTAGAAACCATATTTCTTTTCGAAATTTTCAATTTTTGAAATTCGTTATCGAAAGTGGGGGTAGGGTCTTTTTTGGAACGAATCACGTCCCTGATTGCTTCATGCCCTGTACGACTGTACGTTATTCCTCCTCCCTTTCGTGTTATCGTCTCTTACTCTTCTTAGAGCTGAGGGCCCACGCGTCTGCCTCCCCCCTACCCACCTCACCCCGCCCCCAGCTTCTTCAAGATCCCACAACTCCATTCATCCGGTCCCCATCGGATATCTCCTTCCTATATTTCGCTTTAGATCTTTATGTACTTCACTTTATGCGGCCCCCCAGACGGGGGAGGGGGGGGGGGGTAAAATATTAAAATAAAAAGGTAAAATAAGGTTAGGGTTAAATTTTTCAGTCATTATTTAAAAATATACTAATATTTTATAAATTTCAAATTGATTAAAGTCACTTTTGGTTTTTTAAGTTAACTTGAGGTTGCTTCGGACAAAAAGAAGTTTTTTTACATTTATGAAGGTCGCTTGGACTCAAGATATGTTAATTAGTTTTTTTCGTTTATGAATAATTGCATTTTCTTTTTAAATTTCGACTCCAGAACAGTGTATCTCATGTCAGATTATTGGGGGGTCGACGCCCATGTTCTTAATGGCTGACAAGAATCGGCAGATTTAATCTTGAACACTCGAGAGATACTCAGATTCGAAGACAATCGAGGATCTCCCAGCGTCTTAATTAGTAACTCGATCCTCGATTCACCGAGCTCTGATATAATATCTACCTCCTTTGTCTCTGATTATTTCTCTTTCTCACCCATACCTATTGTTCTCTTTCCCACGATCGCCCACACGTATCAGAGAAAATTTAAACTAGCCCCTTACACTTTTTCTTTCTCCCTCAAAATTATCTTTTTACACATTTAATTTCTGAAAATATTTGTTTAAAAATAAATGCGTTTAAATTAATTAAACGCATTTTTAATCCCTCTTTTATCCTTCAATGAAAAATTAATTTACTTCATCAAATTTTAAAGTTTAATATCTGAGAAATATTCCAAAAGATACAGAATATTGATTTGTAAAAAAAGGGAAAATATGATTTATCAATTAAAATAGAGAAATAGAACCTCTACAATTTTCTACCTGAGCGTCTTTCTGGTTGCAATTTTGCAGGCGTTACTCCAAGTCATAGTATTTATTGCACAAAGGAAATCTTTTAATGCATTTGATATTAAATATTTGGAATTTATAATTCTAATTATAATTATAATTATAATGGGCTACTCTTGTTTTTGAAAGTCTCTGACTGGAAATAGAGACGTCAGATGTTGGAGACAGTAACGAGGCATCATTACAGTTTCGTTACATAAAATTCGTTTTCTGTCGAAAATCGAGTGTGGCGAAAATTTGAAGGTAAACACTGAAGCTCATTTATCACATAAGAATGTCTGCTTTTGGTGGTGAGGCCACACCTTTCTTCCAGCACCTTTACTGATTAGTTCCTTCGATTTTAGAGAACATTAGGCCCTCTTCTAAATCTTCAACATCTCCAGGCACCTAAAGATTCATCTCACCACTCCCATCTCACGTATAAGATCATTTTACTCAACGCTTTCGTCTCAGCTCGTTTTTCGCAAGTTTTCTCAATTCATTCTGACACCCCGGCTCTAATTTCAATCTTGAAAGAGAAGAAAATAATTAAAAAAATTTTTAAACCCAAAATTCAATATTCTTACTGTATTAATTTGTATAAAGATTCTATAATGATCAAACTTCGATTTTCTAAATACTTAAAAATTGATTAAAGTCATTAAAATATAGTCACAATAAAATTATATATATGTAATAATAATGTTACAAAAAATTTAACCGTAAATATAATGTAATATTATTATTTCAATAAAACAGCTTTTGAATAAAAATTCAAAACTTTTGAAATTTATAAAGGACTGAAATACTTGCGATCGTAAGCACGACCGAATATAATATATATATATATATATATATATATATATATATATATATATAATTATTTATTTATTTATAAATTATTATAAATATTTATTAATCAAATAAAAAATTTAATATTTATATTAAATTTAAATAATGTTCTCTTTATTTAGAATTTAGGTAAATATATTACATTTGATATAAAACCTCTCGGTATTTAAATACTTATTAAAATACTAATTTATATAATTTCTTTATTTATTAATATTTTATTTAATTAGAATAATTTAAATTAAAAAATTAATTAATTAATTAATTAATTTATTTATTATTTAATTTTGCTTCCTCATAGAGGAAGCTTTGTAATGGTGACAAAATCCAGTTTCTTAAAAAAGGTTTTTTTGAACATATTTCAATGGCAATATATCTAATATGATGTCATGAAAAATTGTCCGGATGTATGTATGTATGTATGTATGTATGTGTGTGTGTGTATGTGTGTCACGATCCAGCAATTTCTTGAAAACGCGTAGAGATAAATTGACGAAATTTTGCATAGTTATTCCACTATATACCTAGTTGAATTTCTTACAAAGGTTTAACAAAATGCTTAATTTTACAAGTTTTATGTACTTTTATAATTTTCGTAAAATTCATTTTTTCACTATAACTTCTGAAATATTCAAAATTTAAAGCTTATGTAAGGAAAACGTAGATTCCTTTCATCGAGACGAATCGATTGACCTATATGATTAATGCATTTCATTAAAAAATAAGGATGTATGGTTAATTGTATTTTCAAAAATTAATTTTTCAACTATAACTTTTCAGATAATCAAAATTTTGACCTGACGTAAGGAAAATAAATATTCTTTGTGTCGAGATGAATCGATTGACCTATATCATTAATGCATTTCATTGAGAAATAAGAAAGTTATAAAAAATTATTTTTTAAAAATTCAATTTTTCAACTATAATTTCTCAAATATTAAAAATTTAAAGCTGGTGTTAGGGAAATAAAGATTCATTATGTCCAGACGAATCGATTGACCAATAGGATTAATCCATTTCATTCAAAAATAAAAAAGTTATGTATTATTGTAATATTCGAAAAAGAGTTTTTCGAATATATCTTCTCAAATAATCAAAATTAAATAAATGATGTAAAGAAAATTAAATACTTAATGCTTCCTCTATGAGGAAGCAAATCATATTTGCTTACAGGAAGCAAAGTGCTCATTGAATGAGCACAAAAGTTGATACAACTTGACAGCTAGTTAATTATATTTTCTTTATTTTAATAAATAATTATTATATATAAATTACTCATTAAGGGGGTGGGGGGTAAATTATTCTAATTAAATAAAATATTAATAAATAAAGAAATTAATTAATTGAAAAGAGATTATATAAATTAGTATTTTAATAAATATTTAAATACCGAGAGGTTTTATATCAAGTGTAATATATTTACCTAATAAGAATTTAAAGAAATGTATAAATCGTTATATATCTTGTAAATATCCTTTGTACTATTTAATTGTCTAATAAAAATTCTGTTACACAAAAAAAAAAATTCTTCTCTTGTATAAGGTAAATACACAAATAAACACTCGGTTTCCGAATAATTGAAAATTAAAAAAAAAATTTTTTAGATTTAATTAATTCAATTACAATTTTATGTTGTAATTATTAATTATTTTAAATATAATTACAAGTTATTTTATGCAATTAGTAATTAATAATGGATAATTAATCATTTTTGCAACCCTGAGAATTTCATTTACTTCGAAACGATTCCAAGAAAATTTTCAATTTTCGAGATAAATTCGAGACGAAATTAAAATGAAATTAAGAAAATGAGCTACACATATTTCACTCACGACACCTCGTCTATTATTTTTCGCCAAGCTTTATTTTTTTTTCTGAAATTTTTTCCGTTAGATTTACCGTTGAGAATCAAGCGTATCTGTGGATATTGCTGACGAAGCGAGGCACCTTGCACCCAAAATTGAGATTGGATTCGACGCCTTTTTCACGCGCGCCAATCTTTAACAATTGCCTGAATCACTCTGATTACTTTTTTCTTAATTACTGAAAACCCCGCCCAATTTGCTGCGCTCCCACATCTAAAATAAAAAGCGACGTATGCACCATTTCACTCTTATAGTATAGTCAATGATTTTTTCTACAGTCTTCTAGTTATGCGTTTTTTACCCTTTCTTGTTAGGAAGGACCTTGAGACGTGACGCTCGTCTCATCGAAAGTGGGTGAACCAATTAGTGCAAATAATTCAAATAAATCCGTATAGACAAACATTGATTAAAAATCTTTTTTCTGTCTGCGAATTTTTTTGTAATTTTTTTTACAATATCCTAGAAGTTGAAGAAGGCTGAATCATTTTAATATAAAAAATCGTTGCATGCAAAAATGCAATCTATATAATAAAGTGAAATAAGTTTCATTCTTCATTTTGTTAACGATTTGAGATACACACTGAGAAAAAAGATTTAGTTATTACAACAAAAACGTTTTGTTGAACAGTTTTTGTTGCCTTAACAAAATTTTGGTTGTTAACACAAAATTATTTTGTTGAGCCAACAAAATATTCTGTTGGTAACACAAAATTTGTTTGTTGAGTCTGTTTTTGTTGACCTAAACAAAGTTTTGTTGAGCCAACAAAACTATTTGATTAGTCCAATTAGATACGAGACCACGCATGCGTATCAGAAACGCGAACTCGTTCATATGCTTAATATGGCGGATGACTGCGGATGACGTTGTTCTGTGCGCTTTGGTGTTTTTCTTTCGATGTGTTTCGTTCTTTGAATTGTAATTATGTATTGAAATAAAAATAATGGCAGATAAAGAAGTGAGAAAAATTCTACAAGGCTGGGGCTTAAAATGCCTAATCGACACCTTCAAAAGTAAGTATATGTCAAGCAATTTAAAATTTTAACCTATAAATTCGTTATTATTCATTCACTGAAAAAATGATGTGAAAACCTCATATATTCTTTCAGATTCAGAAGGAGAGTCGTTTGTAAACTGGGATTACTAATATATATAATAAATGTTTAGGTACTCTCACCACGTTCTCAATGTCATGAGCTTTAAAAATAAATGTTTATCTGTGTTCTACATATTTTATAATTTTTATTTCATACCTTTGAATCAGATAAAATTACTTTTTAAATCAGATCAAAATACTTATTATATATTTTCAAATCCCGGAATCATTCATAAGAAATAACTGATTTGCAAGAAAAATTTATTCACTAATTCATTCCGATGTTACTTATGAATTAGTATAAATGACTTTCTCATACAAATCGGTTCTTTCTTATATTTAATTTGGGTTTTGAGAATATAAAAAGTATTTTTTCATCTGAATAATATATATACATATATGGTATACCAACAAAATTATTTTTTTAGGCTAACCAACGAATTTTGTTGAGTCAACAAAATAGTTTTGTTAGGCCAACAAAACAGTTTTGTTGAGCCAACAAAACAGCTCAACAAAAAAATTTTGTTGGCTCAACAAAACAGTTTGGTTGCACAAATAACAACAAAATTATTTTGTTGAGCCAACAAAATTTTTGTTGGTCAAACCAAACTTTTTTCTCAGTGCATATAATACTACAGACTGCGGGGACCGTGTTACAAATTGTCCTCGATTGTTGGGTCCTAGGGCCGAAATTTCTTGACGCAAAAGAGAGCACTTAGTACAGGAGGGTGGGGCTCGGGAGGGGGGAATAAATAGAAGTAGCCGGAAGCTTAGAATTCAGGTTTACGAGCAGCTAAGCGTGCGCCCGACAAAGATCTGAGAGACGTCCGCACGAGGCTTCCAAATTAACTCGAGTATAGAATATTATTCGACTGACAACTTGTGCGCATTTCTTTTCGAGCTTAGGCTTCGTTAAGGATCTACTGGTCCCCCGTGAACACCAAATCCCGGTTAAATCGAGATTAAGTCACCCCCTGGATTTAACTAATCTAGTTTTAATAGCCTCTGAGTTTCAGGATTACGTACTTTTTCCTGGATCATGCTGCCATTCAAACAAATCAAATTGCCTGAAATAGCTTCATTTTTCATATGACCGTGAACAAATTTAGGGTGACCAGACGTCCTTCTTTGGAAGGATATGTCCTTCTTTTTCAAGATTTTCATCTATCGAGTAAAA
>CAJFCP010000164.1:99723-124948 GCA_904066005.1 Synergus itoensis | reverse complement strand
GATTTTACAGTCAACATAAATATAGGATAAATTATTGGCCCCGATGTCTCATCTTGTACTTAAACTGTAAAGCTTGCAGTACCGTTTCAGTATTGAAGAAAATTGAAAGATTCTACCCCCAAAATGTCCTTTGTAAGCCTAAAAGATTTTAGTTGCTTAAAAACCGTCGTCGTGGAAACAGTTTGAAAGTTACAGTCTCTTTGCTAACTCGAATAAGTTGTGATACATTTTTTATTTTGTGACACATTTGTTGTTTGTGATACATTGGTTATATACTTTTAAGTGCAATATGGATGGTAGTACAGTTTATTTGTATGAAAGTAAGCAAAAATTCCTTGTAAGAGAAACGAGAGGAAATGGCGATTGCTTATTTTCTTCTATTGCTTGTGCACTACAAAGAGATGATCATCTTCACCTTCGCAGAAAAATTGTGGATTATATTGTAAGAGAGTTACAATTAGCCCCCGAACCCCATAATATTAAGTACGACCCTGGTGGTCGGTTGAGGAGTGGGGAGTGCTGGAGCTGCCGGCTCACAGCTGAGTGGAGCGTCGGTTAGACTCTCTCTCTTCTTCGTCCCTGACGTGCATAACGTTTACGCTTTTGTGTTTCTCTCCGCTCTCGTCGTTTCGCTTAGTTTGCTGCTGCCGTGGACGGTCCTGCTGGCTTCCTGTTGCCCAGAATTTCAGCCCTAACACTCAGTTCTGCACTCCAGCTTGTTTCAAGATTATATACAAAAGGTAGGCCAGGATTCCTATCCCAATGGGGTATTATTTCCAATAAAAGAAAGTGTATAACTAGAGATTTGGGGTTGATTACTGACTTCACTTGTCTCGTGCAGAACCACGTCCTGTATTTCCCTCCCTTACAAGTAAGTGGCCCCCCAGCTACTTACAAGTTGGCGCCCAACGAGTAAAAACCCACGAAATTTCCTTTTTTATTTCTTTTATCAATTAATTGGTTCTTAGCGGATGGTTGGAGTTAGTGACTACAATAAGTGAACTGTGTGGTAGTGCGAGTTTTATTCATTGTGATTGAAATGAGAGAAATTTAAAGTTTTGAAGGGGTTTAATAGAAAATAAGAGATTAGGAAAAGAAAAATATAAGGGAAAAGTGGTTGATTGAAATAGAGAGAGAATTTTAAAAGTGCTAAAATAAAGGAATAGATTAAAAAGCAAGAAAAGCGAGTGTGAAATTTTGAAAAGAGTGGTAGCGTCTCTTAACGGCTACAGAATTTCCCCTATCCCCTCCCTTTTGAAATTACATAATGTTCATGGCGACAAGCAGTGCGCGCCATTTTGGCTTCACGGCATAAAAGTGTCTTAAGTGGGGAGAGTTATAGTGAAGCGAAGAGCGGAGCTCAGTATTCGCCATTTTAATAAGAGTCTGTGGGTCTTTTCCCCTTTTCGGTCGAGCGGCGCAAAAAAGGTGCGCGTACGGTTCACGCGGCGAGCGTGCAAGTGAAATGAAATAATTTAATTTCGTATAAAGAATTAAGCAAGTAGGAATAATTATTCAAAGTAAAGAAAATTAATGGATTTGAGATCGGGAAAAATTAAAGAGAGTAGGAAAATGAGTAACAATAAAGAAAAAATGGATAGAGTAGCAACAGAAAACATTGAAAAAGAAGTTAGTGAAGAACGAGTTTTAGGAGAAAATATACAGAGAATAGATAGTGAACAGTTAGAAAGGGAAAGAGAGAGATTGTTGAGAAGAATTGAGAATAGCTCAAAAGAAATTGAGACAAATTATGATAAAGAGAAAAATGATACATTTAGATTGAATTCAGTAATACAAAGAGATCGTGAATTTTTTGATGAAGCAAATGTTTTGATTGTTAATCAGGATAATATAATACGTGATGCTAGAATAAAAGGGATGGAAGAAAAGCTTGATAAGATGATGGATTTAGTGTTGCAGTTACAGAACCCTGCGGCACAGAGTTCGTTATTATGCGAAAATACAACAAAACAAAATGTTACAAAGCGTAGAAGTAATGTACATTTTACAAACGATTATGTAACAGAAAGAGAAAAAGAAAACAATACTAGAGTTGACTTAGAAAAAATTCAGGATGGGAATTGAAGTAGATTTTTTGAAAATAGGAGGAGTGGACTAGGAAATATTAGGGCAGAATTTGATAACAATTACAGGGATAATAGAATGGGGCAAAGGCAAGAGAACAATTTTAGAGAAAGCGAAGAATTGCAGGCCACAATGTTTCCATTTGGGATGATCCAAACTCCGTTTCAGATAATGGCAGGCTGGGCATTGAAATTTAAAAATAATACGGAAAACAGCCCTACTTATTTTCTAAAGAATTTGTTGCGATTTCAAAGAGGGTATAAAATAAATGATCAAGATATTTTGGAAAATTTAGACGCAGTTTTGGGGGGAGAAGCTCAGAGTTGGTTCCAAGTAAATAAGAATAAAATTGGACACAATTAGATGATTTTATTTTCGATTTTAGAGAAGCGTATATAAATGAAAGATATACAGACATAGTAAAGAATAAAATTAGATTTAATAATCAGAGTAAAGGACAAGATATTCATACGTTCATAAAAAAAATGAAACAATTATTCGAGAAATTGTCACCATGAAAGATCATGAGTTTAGAGTGTTAGTCGATACCGGAGCGACGCATTCTTATCTAGATGAGAAATTAATTGAGACATTAAAAAGAAAAAAAAACAAAAATAGACAATCCAATAAATAAGAACCTAATGGTAGCTAATGGACAGGAATTAGAGATAATAGGACAAGTTAGAATACCTATAAAAATAGGACATACAAGTAAAAAAGTTTTGTTTAGATTAGTTCCAGGATTACGTAATGAAGGGATATGAGGGTATAAAATAAATGTACAGATATGATTAGGGAAATTGGATTAAAAATGGATTTTGAGAAACTCATTTGGTGGCTACCCGATATACCACAAATAAAATATAATATAGAAACGAAACCCGAAAGTAAACAAGAGCCAATTAGTGATAAAAAAGAAGAAGAAAAGATTAAAAACAAATTTAAAAAGATTGAGGAAATTAGGAAAAAAGATTATGATGCGAAAATTAAGTTTGGGCAAAAAATTAGTTTAAAAAATATTGTTCAGGAAAAAGCGAAAGGTACAGAACAAACTGAATTAGATTTACCAATAATAGTTGAACAAACCCCTCCCCATACCACTTCAGCGTTTAAGGTTGATGCTCGAGAATCAACCAATTTAGCAAAGAAGTTAGGTAAAAAAGATAATAAAAACGAAGTTCAAAGGAATAGAATTCCGAAATTAGGACCTATAAATTCAAATAAGTTCAACAAGATAATGGTAAATCTAAAAACAACGAATAAGAAATTGAAAGATGATAAAGATAAGAATGAGAAAAAGTTAGAGAAAGTTAGGGAAGTAGTAATTGATAAAGAGAACAAAGAAATAAAAAAGTTAATGGAAATTGAAATAGAAGATATCGAAGAGATAATCGAAAATGAAAAAATTAGTAAGCTAAATAAATGGATTGTTTTTAAAAATAATGCGATTTTGAAAAATAATATTCATGATGTCAAATTAGGAAAAAAGATAAAAGTAGTAAAAGAAAAAGTAGAGAAATGCTCGGGAATAGTAGAATTAAATGAAGCTCAGCAGATACAGTTAGAAAATTTAATAAAGAGAAAGGTAGAAAGTTCAGAAGGAAAATTAAAACCAATGCAATTAACTAAACATAAAATAGATGTCCAGGGACATGATCCGATAAAACAAAGATATTACTATGTATCACCAAAAATAAGAGAACATATGATAGCGGAAGTAGACAGAATGTTAGAAGAAGATATTATAGAGCCAGCACAGAGTGAGTGGTCCAATCCAATAGTTATGATGAAAAAGCCTAATGGGAAGTATAGATTTTGCTTGGATTTTAGAAAAGTAAATAAGATTAGCAAAAAAGATTTATATCCGATACCAATAATGGCGGAAATTTTAGATGCGTTGAGGTCGGCAAAATACATATCAAAAATTGATCTTCGTTGGGCGTATCACCAAATACCACTTGACGAAGAGTCAAAACAAATAACAGCTTTCATAGTACCAGGCAAAGGAATGTTTCAATTTAAGCGAATGCCATTTGGTTTGACAAACGCTCCTGCAACATTCCAGCGCCTGATGGACAAGGTCATACCACCAGAATTAAGACCAAATGTTTTTGCTTATCTCGACGACATTATAATAGTAGCGAAAAATTTTGAAGAACATATGAAATATTTAGAAACAGTATTTGATAGATTAAAAGAGGCAAATTTAACAATTGGACTGAACAAATGTGAGATAGGATGCTCTGAAGTAAAATATTTAGGATTTGTTCTTAATGAAAAAGGATTAAAAGTAGATGAGGAAAAAATTAAGGCAATATTAGATTATCCGAAACCAAAAAATATCAAACAGTTACAAAGATTAATAGGGATGGTTTCGTGGTATAGGCGGTTTATTCAGAATTTTTCGGAATTGATGGAACCTCTGTTAAAATTGCTCAAAAAAGATAAAGATTGGAAATGGGGAGAAGAACAAGATAGGGCTTTTGATAGGGTAAAAGGGTTGTTAACGACAGCACCTATATTACAATGTCCAAATTTTGAGATTCCATTTCAATTGGAAACCGACGCAAGTAACGTAGGGTTAGGAGCGGTTCTAATACAAGAAGATAATGGGGAAAATAGAGTTATTGCGTATGCGAGTAGATCTTTAAATAGCACAGAAAAGAAATATTCAGCCTCAGAAAAAGAGTGTCTAACAGTCATATGGGCTATTAAAAAATTTAGACGTTATTTAGAGGGATATAAGTTCAAAGTAGTAACGGATCATGTCGCATTGAAGTGGCTACATAATTTAAAAAATCCAACAGGTAGATTGGCGAGATGGGCACTAGAATTATTAGAGTATGATTATGATATCATATATAGAAAAGGTGCGTTAAATAATGTCCCAGATGCATTATCAAGAAAAAATGAGGAAACGATAGCTAGTATTTTATCTATAATAAAGGAAGATGGTTTTGATTCGAAACAAAGTAGCGAAGACAATTGGTACAATATAAAATTTGAGCAGGTACGAAATAATCCGAAAGAACATCCGAATTGGCGAGTTAGGGATGGTCAGTTATACTTTTTCAGACCGGATCCGTTAAAATCTAAACTATTGATGGAGAAAAATCCGTGGAAGTTAACGATACCGAGAAATTTAAAAGAACAGGTGTTATCAGAAAATCATGATAATAAACAAGCAGGACACTTAAGAATGGAGAAAACATATTCGAGGCTAGCAGAAAATTATTTTTGGCCAGGGATGTATTCAGATACATTAAAATATGTCAAAGAATGTGACATGTGTCCAGGAGTAAAGCCAAAGATAAATAATCAAATCGGGCTCATGGGGAAGCGAATTATCGGAAAACCATGGACCGTAGTAGCATCGGATATGATGGGTCCTTTACCTTTAACAAAGTCAAAAAACCAGTATATCGTTGTTTTCATAGACATGTTCACAAAGTGGGTTGAGATTGTACCAGTAAAAAACTAGTTCGCGAATACAGTCGAAAAGGAATTCCATAAAAGGGTAATAACTAGATGGGGAACCCCTAGAATACTATTTACAGATAATGGTAGAGAGTTTGTAAATAAGGTTATGTATAATTTGACAAAACACTTTGGCATAAGACATTCGAAAACTCCTCGATACCACCCCCAAGCTAATCCGACCGAAAGATGTAATAGGTCAATTGAAACGGCGATCAGGGCATATTTGGACAAAAATCAGAAAGAATGGGATGAGAATTTGGATGATGTCCAGTATGCCTTGAACACCAGTAAACACTCTTCTACGGGTTTCACACCAGCTTTTTTGAATCTAGGGAGAGAGTTGGAACCTATTCAAGCTTTGAGAAAAGACATAGAAAAAAATAGGGAAATAGAACCACAAGATGTTAATAAATGGGCTGAAAGATTGAATAAATTAAGAATAAAAGAAGAGGTAATTAAAAATTTAGATAACGCAAATGAAGCACAAGCAAAGTACTATAATTTAAGGCGAAGGCCAATCTCTTTTCAAATAGGAGAACAAGTTTTGAAAAGTGATAAAAGTTTATCAAATATAGGTCAAGGTATTGCTAAGAAATTGAATAAAAATTTTGAAGGTCCATTTTTTATTAAAAAAAAGTTATCTCCTACGATGTACGAATTAGTAAATAAAAAGGGAAAATCATTAGGAAGTTGGAATGTAAAAGATATAAAAAAGTATATTGATAGAGTTCAGGCTCAGTAGTGTCACACAGTTTTTCTTTAGTAAGGGAAATTAGTATGGAGAAAGGAAGACATGGGCCGAACTTTTTTGTTAACAGAGATTAGAAGAATCAAGAATGTTGCGGAATACATTTGTATGCAAGTGTTGCTACAGGGAGCTGCCGTTGTCACAAACAGCAACCTACACCTGCACCAGGGCACTTGACATTGTGCAACCACCGATTGGAGGAGAAACGGAAGAACAGAGAATGAAAAGAATTGTAGAAGATAGGGAGAGAATGAAGAGAATGTATGATTGGGAGATGAGAAAAAAGATGGTGGAGATGAGAAGAAAGCTAGAAGAGGAGAAGGAAAAAGATAAAGATACAGAAGAAGATCAGATTTTTGATGTAAACAAACTGGAAAGAATCGAGGAAAAAAAAGGGAAGATTGAGGTCCATGAAGGAGGAAGAAAACAGAATTAACTCTGAACTGGAAGAAAGGATAACAAGAACAATAAGAAAATTAGAAAGAAGGGTAAAAGGATTGGAAACAGAGGAGGAAAGAAGAAAGGAAAAAGAGGAAGAGCGATTGGAAAGGCAAAGAGAAAGGATAAGAAGAGAAAGGGAGGAAGCAGTAAGAGAAGAAGAAAGAAGAAGGGAGCAACGAAGAGTAGAAAGAGAGATGGAGAGGCAGAGAAGACATGAAGAATGGTGCAAGGGTTATGATGAAGAAGAGTGGAAACGATATAAAAAAGAGAATGAAGAATTTATAAACAGAATTGTTCAAAAGGAAAAGGAAAACAGAAGAAGGGAAACGATTAAAGCAATAGAAATAATGAGAGAGGAGAGTAGGAGGTTAGCAGAGGAAGAAAAGAAAATTTGGGAAAAGAAAGAACAATTGGATAAGGAGATTAAACAGCGTGAGGAAGAAGAACAAAAAGAACAATTGGATAAGGAGATTAAACAGCGTGAGGAAAAAGAACAAAAGGAACAATTGGATAAGGAGATTAAACAGCGTGAGGAAGACGAACAAAAAGAGAAAAGAAAAAATGAAAGGATGAACAGGGAAAAGGAAGAAAAACAGAAGAAAGAAGATGAAAGGAAGAAGAACAAAGAGAAGATCAGGAAGATGGAAAAGGAATTGAAGAATATGAAGAAGGAATTATTTCAAATTAAAGAGCAAACAGAGACAGACACAGACTAATAGACTATAAAGACGAAATAGATTCAGACAAAGTAAAGACGGACGAAGACGATTATTACAAAAGAAATAATGTTTAGTTGACCCAGACAGAAAAATTATGTAATTAAGAGATGTTATTATTATTTTTATTATTATTTTTTGGTTCATGAATATAAAACGAAAATTATTTTAAAAGAAAGGACATACAAAAGAAGATTAAAATAAGCATGAAAAAATTAAGAAAAGAGAATGAATTAAAAAGAACTAAAGTATTGAAAGTAAAATAAGAGTGGTTTATCCATAGATGTTGTTGTATAATAACAGATAAAAGTTTGTAAAGGAAATAGGTTAAGTTTTTTCTGTTTCAGGTAGAAGCTGCTTTGGAGAATGAATAAGCAGAATCAAAATTTGATTTATATAGAATCCTTATTTGAAAAGTGCAAATGTACATATGTACAATATATATATTTTTTTTCGTTATTATTAATCATAGAAAGTATTATTTTTGTTATATTTTGAAAGATTAGTTAGAGAGGAACGGTTGGAGGAAGGAACTGAGTGAGGGTATGAGCTGGGGGAGAAGATGAAGGAAGGAATTTTGATGAGGAGAGGTCTATGATTTATCAAGGGAAAGCCTTGTTGGTGTTTGCCCCAACCAGAATGGAGGAGGGGGGGTTGTAACAGAGTTACAATTAGCCCCCGAACCCCATAATATTAAGTACGACCCTGGTGGTCGGTTGAGGAGTGGGGAGTGCTGAAGCTGGCGGCTCACAACTGAGTGGAGCGTCGGTTAGACTCTCTCTCTTCTTCGTCCCTGACGTGCATAACGTTTACGCTTTTGTGTTTCTCTCCACTCTCGTCGTTTCGCTTAGTTTGCTGCTGCCGTGGATGGTCCTGCTGGCTTCCTGTTGCCCAGAATTTCAGCCCTAACACTCAGTTCTGCACTCCAGCTTGTTTCAAGATTATATACAAAAGGTAGGCCAGGATTCCTATCCCAATGGGATATTATTTCCAATAAAAGAAAGTGTTTAACTAGAGATTTGGGGTTGATTACTGACTTCACCTGTCTCGCGCAGAACCACATCCTGTATTTCCCTCCCTTACAAGTAAGTGGCCCCCCAGCTACTTACAATATCACTTCGGAAAACAATTGGCCACAATATAGTTTCTAGGCTCAACACGATTTCCAAATTGACTCAAGAGTGGAGTACAACTTAAAATTAAAATCTCCCGGAGAATATGGCACTTACATTGAATGTCACGCATTTTCACAGTTGTATAAGATAAACGTTATCATTGGTAGAGTATTTAATAATGAATACTATTTTATACAGGATTTCTTGCATAGCGGAACATCTACTAAGATTTGGCTTTTATTTACTGGCAGAGAAAATTCAAATGGACACTTTCAACTATTGATACCTACTACTGATGATGTTCACAAAGAAGCTAATTTAAGGGCATGTGATACTTTACCATAAGAGCATTTTAGTTTCCGCAACTTTACGCTCTGAATAATAAATATTTTTTTCCAAAACTAGGCCATTTATCTCCGTCTGTAAGAAACAGAGGCAAATGGCCTAGTTTTAAAGAAAAATATTTATTATTGCGAACGTAAAGTTGTGGAAACTAAATTTACTCTTATGGTAATTACCACATGCCCTTAAGTTTGAAGAAAGTGGAATCTAAAAATTGTACTTCTAACGAAAGATTGATCCACAAAATTAACAACAAAATAGATTGTGAACAGCGTGAATATAGTGAACATACAAGTAGTGAAATGACAGTGCTTTATGATGAGGATACATCTGTTGATAAGAATTTGGAAAATGAGAACACTATACGAAAATTTAAGAAAATATGGTTGTGTGAGACCATAATGATACGTTTCTGGGGTCTCTGAATCCGAATTCGAGGTCCACTTGACCCTATCGAACCACTATCAAGGTCAATTCAAGGTCAAACCGATAAATATTGCAAAAAATGGATTTTTGACTGCAGATTCGGAAAAGACGGGAAATTTTACGTCCAGATATGGTATTATCAATTTGTTTCCATCAAGACCTCATAGGTCAATAAGAGGTTATTTACGTTGTTATATATAAAGTTTACACGGTATTGAAAATTTAAGAAAATATGGTTGTGTGAGACCATAATGTTATGTTTTTGGGGTCTCTGAATCCGAATTCGAGGTCCACTTGACCCTACCGAATCACTATCAAGGTCAATTCAAGGTCAAACCGATAAATATTGCAAAAAATGGATTTTTGACTGCAGATTCGGAAAATACGGGAAATTTTACGTCCAGATATAAAATAAAATTTTTTTTTCAGTTTTCAATTAAATTTTTTTTTTCAATTTTCAATTTTCAAATTTTTTTTGTATTTTTTTTTCACCTTTCTTGCACCGACAATATATAAAAGCATAAAAAAAATAAATAAAACAAAGAACTATGAACTTTTTGATTGTGCGATAGGTCTACGATAGGTCACTCTTTTTTTCTTTTGTAACGAACTCTTTTGTCTTCGAAAGATCTATGCAGAGGATTTCTTTTTCTTTTCAAAGTGTCTGGCTGTTTTGACCTTTTAAGCGGCCAACAAACATCTGCCATCATATTTACATCTCATCTTCCTTGATAGCGACGTTCCATTTCCATAATATCTTGGTACAATCGCTCACCCTGTTCTTCGCTATAGTCTCCGAGATTTTCTGGAAAGTAGTCAAGATGAGAATGTAGGAAATGTAACTTTAAGTTCATTAAGCAGCCTAAATTTTTGAAAATTTTCAACAAATCTTCAACTAAAGTCTCGTAATCATCACTCTTCTGATTTCCCAAGAAATTCTCTGCGACCTTTTTGAAACTTGACCATGCAGCCATCTCTTTAGGATTCATTTCTGTGACAAATTTTTCGTCTCTAAATAAAGTGCGAATGTGAGGACCATCAAAGATATCTACTTTCAATTTAGCATCACTGATTTCTCGAAATTTCTTTCCAAAATATTGAAAACAGTTGCCATCTTTGTCCAAGGCTTTGACAAACTGTTTCATTAGACCAAGTTTGATATGAAGAGGCGGAAGCAAAATATTTGAAGGATCTAGTAATGGTACACGTATTATATTTTTGGATTCGGGATAGAAATCTTCTCGCTTTGGCCAATCTTTTTGTACATAGTGTTTCTTTCTATCTCTGCTATCCCAAAGACACAAAAAACAGGGATTTTTTGTAAAACCCGATTGTTGTCCCAAAAACAGAGTGGAAATTTTAAGGTCCCCGCAAAATTTCCATTGGTGTTCTGTATACTTAATTTTGTCCAAAAATATTTTTAAATTTTCATACGTTTTTTTCAACTTTGTTGAATGGCCTATTGGAATAGGTGCATATGTGTTACCATTGTGAAGTAGAACCGCTTTTAGGCGTTTTTTTTTTTTCAGTTTGACCTTGAATTGACTTTGATAGTGATTCGATAGGGTAAAGTGGACCTCGAATTCGGATTCAGAGACCACAAAAACGTACCATTATGGTCTCACACAACCTTAAGAAAAAAAACGACCTAAAAAAAACGACTTAAAAAAAAAACACGACCTTAAGAAAAACATTCTCATCATCATGAAAAATGGCCAAAGGAGAACTTGAAGATCTTTTTAAGACCAATAATTATGTTTCTTATAATTTTATCTGTATCTCGCGTTATTTGGCTTAAAATTTGAATTTTCGATTTTTTAAGGAAATTAAAAAACTTGTTATGCCAATCCTATACGGCGTTCAAAAAGAAACATTTTTCACCTCTTCACTTTTTTCATATCGTGCGTTGTTTGCCTTCAAACTTTAGTTTTCGTTCAATTTTTTGAATTTTCAAAATATCATAAATCTTACCATTTTTTTTTAATTGAAAAAAGTCATTAGAAAAAATTGTTCGACTTTTTGAGTACTACGAACATCCGTACATAGAATTTGTAAATTTAAAAAAAAGTGGTTTCAAAAATTTTCAAAATGTTCCAACTTTTTGAATTTTTATGCAAAATGGCTGACCAACGAACTAGACCTTCATTTTAGAACATTAAACGAGTATATCAAAGGCCAATCCAATCGGTTAAAAACTGGGGGGTCAAATTTTACACAAATATGATTAGAATGTAAAAATATATCTGAAAAATTTAAAAAAGGTTTTGAAGGGTAAGAGAGGTACTTTCAGAGGCAATAACGAGTTTTTAGAAAAAAAAAATGAATTCGCGATGTAATTTGACCCCGAACCATGAAGTAGTATAAAGAGACATATCTAAGGCTGGGAACCCGACTTGGATTAATCGTGGGTTTTCGGAATAATTTGTGCAGTTCTGAAGTAAAATAATTTCACTTAAGCTTACTTCAACGCCTCTGCTGGACGGAATGTAACATATTTCAAATTTTTGTTTTGACGTTTCCATAGTTTCCGTTTCTTATTATTCTTTTTAACATTTAAAATTTTTAACAGTAATATAAACAGTAAAAGGCTCCTAGCCTCACTAATCAATATCTGTCACAATTTACATAAGCTTCTATTTTTAATGCATAGTGCGGCCACAGAGACGTTGATGTATACTTAAGTGACATTATTCTACTTGACGACCGCACGAATTATTCAAAAAACGTCAGACATTTTTAAAGGCTTTGACATGTCTCCTAATACTACTCCTTGCCCCGAACATAGCAAAAGAAACCGTTTTTTTTGCACTTTTAGGTTAGGATATCTCAAAAACCTGAAGTGATGGATGGAGCAATTCTGAGGTCGGATTCGGATTCAACACACCAAAAACATTCGGATATGTGTTGACTCGTTTCTGGATTATCCGTTTTTTGAAATTTTGTAGGCCTGTGTAATTTTATACCCTTACCTGGAGGTTGATCTGGAAATACATTAGTTGGTGGTGACCAACCGTAGTATCCAGTTGGAGCAGCTTGATAAGCTGGAGGAGGAGCAGCGTACCAATTGGATGTTGGAGGTTGGTACGGAGGTGGTTCATCAAATTGAGGACCACTTCGTTGGGCTGTTGACAAAAATTATACCATGAATCATAAACACGCAAATTCAATTACATTCGATTCTGGCCTATCACATCCATTACTTAGCGAAATTTTTAAAATAACGCACTCCCCCTACCATGGGTCTTTTTTTTATTTACCGTACACTCGAAGACGCCCGATAATATTGGTGTCTCACTCGTTCGTACGCAAGGGACGTGGCTTAAGATGGGTGCGGTAAATCAGTTGGGCAAATTCTAGCTTAATTTCGGTAAGCCAGAGACGACTATATTTTAAAACAAATATCTCCATTCACACAAATTTAATTCAATTTTCAAAGAATATTAAATAAATAAAAAAAACATTTAAAAAGAGATTGAAAAAGTGGCCGCAGCAAGATCGTATACAGTATACACTATACACAGGTCCAGGTACTCTCGTGGTGGGGAAGTTCCCTTATTGAAGCTTCCGGTTAAGGGGCAACACCAGTGTAAATTTTTCAGAAAATCGATTTTTTGTTTTTTGGCTTAAAATTTAGTGTGAACCTTGTAGAATATGGGGCAAAAGGTTTCATATATGAAAAATTTTTTTTTCTGTTTAATTTCGCGTTTTTCCTGAGACGTGTCGGGCGTCTCTCATACGGCTACCTGCTAGGAAGGTACCCTGTTTCCTCTTACCTTTTGATTTTTAACTTCCGTAATACACTCACAGAAGTCCTTAAGGAATATGCGTGTACAATTCAAGCAAAATTTTCGAACAAAAGTACGTTAGTGTAGCGTCAGTGCACGTTCGGAAAAATCTTTGAAAACTCAACGCAAAATTTTAAACGCGTTTTTCTTGAAACACGTTTTTTCAAAACGGCACGCACCATAACTCGAACAATGTTCAATATTTTATTTTCAAATTTTAACCACATATTTAAAACAACATTTTGAAGAGAAACACGTACGGATTTTTCGATAAGTTAATTTAAACAATTTTTATAAACAAATGACTAGACTTTTTCGTCCAAAAATGACGTTTTTTCTTCAAACACTTGCCAATTTTACAAAAAACAATATTTTTACGATCCTGTACGTGTTTTTCTAGCAATACTTACAAGGAAAAAATTTGTCGCTTAAAATTTAAGAGACTATTCGAAGATTCGTGGACAGAAAATAAAATCGGAGAAAGTCTTGAAAAGTTTCAATGACTTTTAGGAAATAGTAGAAAAAAGTCGAATAGCATAATAAATATACTAATATAATAAACTATGAAGAAACTTTTGACTCAGGGCGTCAGAATTAAAGAATAAAGTTGACACTGCCTCCAAATGCTGAATGTGATCCAAATATTTCATAGAAGTCTCCACGAGATATGTTGGATATGCGGGTTAAGGCGTGCGATTAGAATTAGGTTTAGGAGGCGAGCGTTCGATTCTCGGTGCTGCGAAGTTTTTATAAACTAGGGGTGCCATTGTGAGCACATTCTCATCACACTTCGCGCGCTTGCATTCGCTTACCAACCTTCATCGCTGCTAAATACTTTTATTTAAATTACTTTATTTTCAAATGAAGAAGAAAACTAATTTACTTAAGGTTCTATCGACCTTAAGGAACACATTCTCATCAGTGCACATGCGCTTCGCGTTCGGTATTTAAACCTTCTTTAAAAATATAAAATTCGAATTTTTTACCAAATAACGTGTATCTCACGTTATTCGGCTTAAAATTTGAAATTTGAAATTTTTAAAGAAAATTCAAAAAGTGGTTATACCAGTCTTGTAGGACGTTCAAAAAGGAACATTTTTCATCTCTTAACTTTTTTTCATAGCGTGTGTTATTTAGCTTAAGGAGGATCGGGTGCTTCATCGGGGGGGTGAGGCGGGACGCGGGGGGCCCTATACTGACCGTGTTAGAAAATCATTGCTGTCAACTTAAAGAAAAGTATTCTTTATGTTTAAAAAGTGAATATATTGAGTTACTTGCTTAAAATTTTTGAATAAAATTGAGTTTAAAATGCTTCTAATTATGAATTTCCATATTTTAATTATTATTTTTCCTTTAATATGCATAAATAAATACTATGAGTTTCAATAGAAGCTTGGCAACATCGCACGAGCGTGCTGAATATATTTGTCAGTTGGCAGTCCTTGTTTTGTATATATAGGTATACATTGTGCTATGTGAAGTGACATATTAGTGATATTAGCTCTAACCTCTAAAATGTCGGATAAAGACAATTGCGTTTAAAATTTAAAAAATTAAATTGTTTACACACTACTTTATGTTTTATTTCTGGTATTAAAAGTTTTCAAATTTCATAAATAAAAAAAGATTACAAAAAACATACTTTAATTAAAAATTTACTAATTATTTATATTATTCTATAAATAATACCAAAAATTCCAATATAATTGAATTGAATAAATAAACACAAGTTGAATATAACTTCTTTCTAATGATCAACTTACTTCATACATAGAAACGTTTATTTGAATTTCCCGCCACCTAACCCTATTCATTCCGTCTCATACCATATATATATATATATTATACTCTATTTCACAGATTGCACTGTTGCCGGTATTCCTTCGCGTTCATTACTTTCCGAACGAAAAGTCTGAACTTTTTATATTTGAAAATTTATTTCTCAGTGAAATGTGTGGTAACCTAATTTGTTCTTTCTCTCATTTATTTGTAATATTATAAGCTAAAGGCCTATATTTTTTTTTCCTCATGATTTGCATTTTTTCTTCTATTAATTTTATTGTAACTGTATGGGTCACAGTATTTCCCATAAGAAGCTATGTTAAATAATCGAATTTTCAGAATTAATAAAAAAAAAAAGCAAACCGATAAATAATTCGAGAAAAATTCATAGAATTTGATTCCGCATTGGGAATTTGAAATATCTCAATATTATAAATCTGGCTGCATTTTTTCGTAGCACCCGATCCTCCTTAAAATTTTAATTTTCTTTACTTTTTTTGAATTTTCGAAATGTTATAATTCTGAAAATTTTTGTTTTATCGAAAAAAGTCATAATGATAAATTGTTCGACTATTTAAGTACTACGAATATCCTTAAACAGAATTTGTAAATTAAAAAAAAATTTTTTTTTTTAATTTTAAAAATGATCTAAATTTTTTAATTTTTATCCAAAATGGCTGGCTAACGAACTTGACCTTCATTTTAAGATACTAAAAGAGTATACCAAAGGCCAATCAAATCGGTCAATTCTTTCGAAAGTTATCGTGCTCACAAAAAAAATCTACAGACAGACAGACAGACAGACAGACAGACAGACAGACAGACAGACACATTGGTAAAAACATGTTTTTCGGGTTCAGAGGGTCACAAAACGTCGACATTTGACAAAAAATGGGGGGGTCAAATTTTACACAAAACTAATACATTCTCTGATGAGAATGTAAAAATTGCGTTTCTGTAGTGTACAGTGTTAAATGTAATAATTAGTTCATGTTAGATTATATAAGTAATGTAAAAGTGAAAAATAATCAACTATAAGTGCAGGATCAATAATATTTTCCTATTTACAATATTCAACATTTTCTTCGACTGTCGCTTAGAATTTCGACAACTGGCTTAAAGAATATAAAATAACTGCGACTACACGGAAAGAAAATTCTAGGCAGCGCAGCTCGGAGTCTTTCCGAGCTGCGCCCGCTTACTTATATCAGTGGTACAAATGCTCGAGTGCTTGCCATGCGACCTCTGTCCGCATGGACTCGTAGCACGCTCAAGTGTAGGCTATAATAGCACGTAAAGTCCCTTGCTATTGTAGCACGAGACTTATCGTGAAATCTCTCGGAACCCGAGCAAACGCAGGTAGACTTCAGCCTTTTCGGACATACTTTTGAACGAGCCGCAATACGCTGCTCTGCCATGCTGCGCTGCCTAGAATTTTCTTTCCGTGTGTCACTTAAAGTTTCGGATTTAGGTTTTAAATTTTTCTCATCTTTTGTGTATATTTCAGACGATTATCTATTATATTATTGAATAATGAGTTTCATAACGTTTAGTTCACTTTCTGACATATCCACGAGTATTACACAAAGTTGATGACTTTTTAAGCGACAAATATTTTCCGTGTATGCAGATTAAGAAAAAAATTTCGTTTTTGTTCCACCTTCAAATTTTCGGTAGTTCTACTGCGTGCCGCAAAAAGACGCGCTGCAGGAGAATGGCTCCAGTGCCGCCATTTTGAGATATTTGTCAATGAAAAAAATTCCCTGAAAACTTAAATACATGGCCAAAAACATCCTCAAATCGGTTTTTCTTACAACCTTTCCTTCAACCCAAACAAAATGTCCAAAAATGAATGCTGTTACACTGGTGTTGCCCTTTAATTCCAAAAATTGCCATTAGTGGTGTATTGGTAGTTTAATTTTAAAGGATGCGATAAAATCAATATTTTAAAATTGTATTTAATAATTTAAATAATATGGACGCATTTATAAATTTAATCATCGGGAAAATGCATTGAAATGCATTTCACATACACGTGCTGTAGACCCGAAAACGATAACACCGGGCAAACAAGATTCCTATTCTCTTCATAGAATAAGATCACTGGGCATTCCTTTAAATATGTAACTATTAGAATGATCCAAAAAAGACATTATATATTTTTAACAACGTACTTTACCATACTGTAGGCCTTGCGAAGGTAAAAGACACGTATTTTTTTGTTAAAAAAAAAATGAATTTGGGGCATAATTCCTCAAGTGTACCCACCTTGAAAATGAAAGTTGTCTGATCGGGCTAAAAATTGGCCCAATTGTAGTCCTATTAGATAGCACTTCTTACACCAAAAATTAATTCATTTTCATAATAATTTATCAACATGGAGGGGGTAAAATTTGTGGGTTTTTTAAGCGAAGCCTTACTTTCAAACATTTATAACTTTTTTCCTATTGTCTTAATCAAAATTTCACTATAAATGTTTTTGATAGATTTTTCACAAACTTTCTGGAGGTTATAACGATTTTTGAAAAGAAAAATCAAAATTTGACCCTAATTTTTGAAAATCAAAAATAAAATTAACTTTTTATCCAATTTCGGCACTTTTTTTATCCTTCAAAATAGTTTTAAAAGAAAGCTGAGTTTCTTTCCTATAAGACCGCCAATTTTCAGAGTGGAAAATTAATTCGTCATTGAGTAATAGAGCGATACGTAAACAAGATTCCATGATAGGGTGGGTGGCGCGTGATCTTCCCTAGTGCGCTCACGCCGAGGATCTGTGTGCAATGCTTTAGTTGAATTTACTCGCGAATTTTTCACTTCCTACTTTTGTCACTAGATGGTTGTGATTCTCACAAGAGAAGATAATTTTTAACTTTATAAGATACTGGAATATAATATTCGTATTTTACTCGCAAATTTTATCTGAAATCGAATTTATCGCAGCAGGTTTGTACGTAGATTTATTTTATTCTTTATTTTCTCATTCTTATTCTCCTTTATCTATTATTCGTATAATTTTATCTCTGGAAATATCGTGACTTTGGTCATTCTTATCTGAAAAAAGTACATTTTGCACAATGCCTTCTAAAAAAGTGATTAAAATTTGGAAGAATAGATGTATTAATCCTTTTCAAAAAGACTTGCTTTTGAAATTCCCTACACTACACGGAAAGAAAAATCAGCGTTTGAAACGACGCTTATTCGTCGTTTGAAACTACGAGTCTTGATCGTCGTTCAAAACGACGATACGTATCGTCGTTTGAAACGATGTGGATCGTGGCTTGAAACGATGATCGCGCTGCAACCAAAAATAAACCCCGCCCATATCGGCACGCTTGCGCGTGGCCTAATTCAGGAATGCAAGAGTATCGTAGTTTCAAACGACGATCCACGTCGTTTCAAACGACGAAGCGATCCGTAGGATGAAACGACGATATTCATCGTCTCAGACGACGATGAGTCGTCGGTTTGGACTACGATGCCCTTTCGTCGTTTCAAACGCCGATTTTTCTCTCCGTGTACCAGAAGGAGCTCAAATTTTCAGTTCATGTAGATACCAACTCATAAACTCAGCGGGAATATCATTCTTGAACTCTGGTAATATTGCAGAGCCTTCTGATAGAGATAAGATAGATACTGAGGATCATGAAATGATTTCTGACGATGATGAAGATCAGCTATATGACAGCGAAAAAGATTTAGATGTCTTAGACACCAAGCTGCAGTGTGAAAACAAATATCACAAAGCTGGTGTTGAAGTACTTGATCAAATCATCGAAAAATTCATTGCCTCTAAAGATCTTCAAGAACAATTTCAACTTTTCTCGCTTGCGCCAAAATCTTGGGGTCGAAGAAAACTGATGCAGATGTTCAATACATCAGAGCGAAAAGTAAGAAATGTCAAAAAATTGGTTTCAGAGCATGGAATTCTTACGCTACCGAATCCAAAAAGAGGAAGAGCATTGACTCCTGAAACTGAAACGTTGGTGAAAACCTTTTATGAACGCGATGACATAAATCGAATGATCTCCGAAACATGACATACTCACTCCCCATGCTTTGTGTCAGTGGGCAAAGAGAAACTGTAAGGAAACCGAAATTTTTTTCAGCAGCAACGAAAATCATGCCTTAGCCACCGAGGTACTGAAAGCCAGATTTGAGAAAGCTGTTACAATACCAGGTACATTACAGTACCACGCTTTCATTCCCACTCAAGATGGAAAACTTCGACTAAAGAAATTTTCGTTCTCTGAGAAATACGACATCTTCTCAAATGGCAAAAAACAGAAACTGCAAAAGAGGCCTGCAAAGAAAACAACTGTTCAAACTATCGCCAAAAAATCGAACAGAAAGACACATAATATTAGCATATAATATTACTTAACTGAAAAAACTGGCACTAAAGCATTGCACACAGATCCTCGGCGTGAGTGCACTAGGAAGATCGCGCGCCACCCGCCCTATCATGGAATCTTGTTTACGTATCGTTCTATTACTCAAGGACGAATTAATTTGCCACTCTGAAAATTGGGGGTTTTATAGGAAAGAAACTCAGCTTTCTTTTAAAACTATTTTGAAGAAAAAAAAAAGTGTCGAAATTGGATAAATAATTTGATAAATAATTATCAAAATGAATTAATTTTTGGTGTAAGAAGTACTATCTAATAGGACTACAATTGGGCCAATTTTTAGCCTGATCGGACAACTTTCATTTTCAAGGTGGGTACACTTGAGGACTTATGCCCCATTTATAAGACTACGTAAACCACTTTTCTCTCTCATGGACTTTAACATGTGAAATGACACTAATTTTTTCATGTCCAAATCTGCAATAGGAGTTATAATTAAATTTGTTTGAAATTTGAAGCATTTATTTATATAAGAATGAAAATGAATTTGATTATACTTTGATGTTTTAACCACACGGAAAGAAATTAAAGACAGCAGCTGACAAGTCCTTGGTAACGTAGCGCCACTGTCGCTTTGGTCTAACAGTAACATTGTTTCAGGTTAGCTTTTGCACTTTTAGGCGCAGCAACGTGCCCGACCAGGGCAGCAGCGTGCCTTAATTGGGAGAACAGTCGTCATGAACAGAGGGCGCACTGTAGTAGTATTGTTAAACGCATCAGTGGTACCTATGAGTGTCGTTGCTGTCTTTAATTTCTTTCTGTACACGAGATTAGGCGGGCGCTTGAATACGCGTGTTTCGTGTGTAGAAACTAAAATGACACAATGCACAATGAGGAACGTAATATGAAGTTGTCTGAAATGCATGTCTTGTTACATATTCTCATCAGAGAGAATGTATTATTTAGAATAGGATTATCCGGTAAGAAACTTCTAATTAAACTGAATTAAAATGCGCACAAATATTGTCGTATTTTAAATGTTATGAATAGGTTAACAATCCCGTTTCTGAAATAATCGTTTTAATACTTTTAATCGTCATCAAATTGTGTGACTTTTGAATCCCATTTAATCGTAAGATTTTTTGATGAGACAGGGTATACATTTTAATGATACTGAGGGTGATGAAAACTGAAGTTAATTTAATACTATCTAATAGCATGAGGTAACCTCGCACATTGAAGTCAATTTAATTCTTTCTGACAAGTGATAATTAGGAACAAACCAATTACATTCAATCCGATTTTGCGAAACCGAAAATGGGAGAAAAGTGGGAAGTTAAAATCAATTCAATTACATTTTTAGTGATAATATTTTCAGTAAACCAATGATATTGAATCTTTTTGAGATATGACTTCATTTTAATATGTTGTGAAAAAGGTGCTTGTGCACCTAATAAAAATACTTTAAGGACATGTGATACTTTTTGATCAAATTTAGCAAGATGAAACTTTTTTTTAATTTTGCAAGATAAAAAGAGTCAATAACGGTCCGTTTTAATGTTCTCTTCCGTTTTCCAAAGTTTCAGGGCAAAATATTCATTTTTGTGACCAATGGGTTTATTTGATCACTCATATTCAGTCATCTGTCAGTACTTAATTGTACATAGAGCACCTAACCTCAAAGTGACAAATGCATTACGAATTTTAGCAAATTTAAACTTTTTTTCATTATACATGATAAAAAGAGTAAATAACGACCCGTTTTAATGTTCTCTTCCGTTTTTCAAAGTTTCAGGGCAAAATATTCATTTTTGTGGCCAAACAATGGATTTATTTGAAACTCATAATTTTTCAAAGTATCACATGCCCTTGACGTGCAAAAGAGCGTGCCCACGACCCACAGTACAAATATAATTCAGTGGGTGAAAATTTGTTGATGCAGTGCATCGTTTCATTCGTTAAAAGTAAGTTTACAGAAAATTTTAATTTAAGAAAAACATTACAAAGAGTCGGAAATATTAGCTTTTGGGAAACTGAACAATCACCCTAAGCTTAAAATATAGTTTACAGATAAAATTCTTGATTTAAAAAAAAAATATTTTCCATTGTTTTGAATTCTTTTTAATTTTTTTGAAATTCATATTAGAAATACCTGTAAAATAAAGATTATATTTTGGACGTGAAGAATTTTAAGTTTGAATTTGAAGTCTTAATTGTAAATTTTATTAACTTGTATTATTGATCAAAGTTTTTTTTTCTGCTTTTAGTCAAATTTTGTAGTATTTCTATTTTGTTGGTTAAGTTTAATGACAATAGGTACTGTGATGAGATGACAGTTATTGAAAAGAATAGATTGGCCATATTTTAAAAGAATTCAATACATTGAAACCACATTCTTACGACTTTTTCGGGCATGTTCTAAAGTTGCCGTGAATTGATTCTTTATAGAACCCACATGACGTCAACAGTTAGGGCCGTATAAACCAGTGTCAGTGTTCCTGACGGGGGCTCCAAGCGGTATACTGCGCATGCATCACGCCTGATTGGTTATTTTGCGTGCGAAACACTGAAAGCGAACTCTGGTGAACTGAAGCGAATTAATGACATTATTTTCTTAGAGTACTACCCGCTTTGTGGCTACAGTACTTCCGGGCCCACGGCGCCCTGTATCCCTGCCCCTCGCTCCCCTCAACCTAGATTACGGTCCCAGGAACTCGGTACAATGGGGTTGGTAGAATCGGAGTATCATTGTACATTTTTTGAAAGATATAAAAACATATACGTAAGTATATTTTGAGAAAGAGTAAATATAAATACCCATTGATGCAGCTCTTAGCATGGCCTGTCCGAATTCAATTGCACCTCCACTTTTAAAATGAAGTTTAAATTTGCATTCTCCAATCCAATTGCCATTCGGTTGAGCCCGACATTTGCCTTTAATATAATTAGCTCCGAACATGGGTTGCTCAAGTTCTACTTCAGAAAGTGTAACAAAGGGAAAGCTAAACGATTGCATCTTTTCTTTTTGATCTTTGGCATTAAAAATCATTCGATGTGTTGTCAAATAAAGTCGTCCTCGCTTGCTTCCAATGAATTCTGGTTGTTCTTGTCCATGGAACTCCATCGTAACATTGTCGCAGAACAGCAATATACTAAAAAGAATTAAAATATACGTTAGATGATCCATTAGAAAAAAAAATTTATAATAGAAACTACAATTTTCATCCGATTTGCAATTTTTTTCAAATTGAAGTTCCTGAAATTTGTAAGAGCTATCAGCTCGGCATATTTATAATTTTGATTTGTTTATTTACCATATTGTTAAGCAAGGTTTTAAAGGGTTCCATTTCAAGTAAATAATTTTTTATACATTAGTGACGGTTTATTTATATTATTTACCGTCTTACACCAACACGCGGAAACTTAAAAAACAAAATAAATTTGTTTATTTACTCACTCAATTGTCATAAAGAAATAAAGTGAACTAATTGTAAAATATCGTAATTGCACGAAGAGAAAAATCAGCGTTTGAAACGACGTTTATTCGTCGTTTGAAACTACGAGTCTTGATCGTCGGTCAAAACGACGTGAATCGTGGCTTGAAACCATGATCGCGCTGCAACCAAAAATAAGCCCCGCCCATATCGGCACGCTTGCGCATGGCCTAATTCAGGAATGCAAGAGTATCGTAGTTTCAAACGACGATCCACGTCGTTTCAAACAACGAAGCGATCCGTAGGATGAAACGACGATATTCGTCGTCTCAGACGACGATGAGTCGTCGGTTTCAAACGCTGATTTTTCTCTCCGTGTGGGGAAGGAAATTTTTTGGTAAAAAATTTTTTAATTATTTTCAGAGTGACTGTAGGTCACAAAAAGCATTAAAAATTAACATGATTATTACGTGAATTGTTACAGATAACCTTTAACAATATATACGTTCAATTATAACACAGTCACACAAAACCAATGTGGGGAATCAAAAAACGATTTCAGATGTTTAGAATAGCCAATTTGCAACAATTCAACCTAAACTAGGGTTACCATATGCCCAAGGGAGTTTAGCAGGATACTCACTGACAGCATTTATCACTTTGAGATAAAGTATTTATTTCTTACTAAGTACATACAACATAGTATCACATTTCATACTATCAAAAAACTTTTGCTGCTACAAATTTCTTATACAAACTATTGTCTAATTCACAGCATATATCACATTCTGATACTAAGAACTAATCAGGTCCCTTATTCCGGTTGCTTCGAATACTTTTCATTACTTCCTACTTTTCGTAACAGAGGCAAATTCTCAGGAAGTAAATGATTATAAAACTCTTTACAAGTGAAATGTTTCAAATTGAATTGTACAGTGACGATGTGGCGAATAGTTCTGAGATCTAATTTATTTCTTTCGTCACTCCATTGAATATTTATGTGTAAAAAAATTCTTTCGACGGTGGCGTTATGAGCATGGGTCTCAAAACAGTGGGTGTCGGGAGCCACCCTACACATTAGAAATAAAGAAAAAAAAGAAAAAAAAAGGAATTCAAACCCTCAAAAAGTGCGTTTAGTGTGGAATTTTATTATCCATCTAATAATTTGGACACCCACGCATATTTCAAGTAGGTGTACTCGAATTACTGTCTGGATGTCCTGACACCCAAAACTCCGTGCTTGTTTCGCCCCTGGAATCTAAGTTTTTCTACATGAGTGTTTTTCAAATTCCATCAGCCTTAAACTAAACATTTTTAGCCGATAGAATTTTATTTTAAAATTATTTTCATGAATTCATGAAAATATGTTAAATAACCTTCTGAAAAAAATCAAAAATTGAGTTTTCTCAAAAACGGCACAAACGATTTTTTTATTTTTGGGCTCAAAATGATCGTGAGACATCACTGAAGTATAATCAAGAAAAAACCGGGAGGTGCAAGCACCTTTGGGTTGAGCTTAGTCGAGACACACCGTGTCCAGTTGTCATAATCCCCGCTAATATCGGCGAATTTATTGATCTCGCGCTGTCGCCTAAAACATTGTTCTCGGTAAATTAGCGAGTTACCAAGACCCTATACCCCTTTTTTTCTTCTGTGCCCAATTCCAAATTCTAGTGAAAATTTGAGAATATTTGAGTTATTCTAAAACAGGATAGTTTCAAATTTCATCAGCCTTAATTTTATTTGCGTAGCTATTTTCAGTTTTGACTTGAAAATTATTTAATATTTTATTTATACGGTGAAGTCTAGATTCACAATTTGTTTCATAATCAATAAAATATAATACTTAGAAAATGAAACGTCAGTCTTCGTCAACTGGATAAATTGCGTCAACTGCGGCAATTATTGTTAATTTCCTATTATTGCAGAGGGAAATGAGATTGAAAAGACTAAGTTTGTAAATATTATGTTTTTGAAACGTACCATTCTCCAGAATGGATAAGCACTCCTCCGTTAGCATGTGCTGTATTTAACGACATGTCGAAAAGCTTTATATAAAATTGTCAACTTATAATGAACTCTCGTTTCTCTAGTTGGTGTTCAGCTGCTGCTGATTATTCAGACACAATCTAATAAATACGATAAACGTCACTGACTGTCTGTCACTGATCACCAGGGTTGCAGGGTGACCAACTAGTTCGAGAAAAAAATCCCAATCAAGCGCTTGAAAAATCACTAAAATTCACTAAAAGTGAAAAATTGAAAATTTACTAAATTTTTACCAGATTTCATAATGGCAGACGCGCGAAATTCAAATTATAACAGTTATTAGAATTATAAAAATTGTAAAATTAATTGTTAATTAATTATTAGTAATAATAATTACTATATTATACGGGCTGGGATCAGGGTTGTGCAGTGACGCGTCACTCGGATTTTTTGACTTATTATACATGGTTTTTTACTTATATAAATCACGTATTTTAAATAGAAAACCTCCCACTCTCAATGAATTTGGTGTTTTC
>CAJFCP010000164.1:86168-99623 GCA_904066005.1 Synergus itoensis | reverse complement strand
CAGGTAGTATATGCTTGAAGTTTCTAACTAACTATGGAACTCGACGAATAAAACTCCTGTTTTTACTTCGTTTTTGCATGTTTTTGTTAGAATGGTTTGCTCTGCTGCTGGTCTGCTGTGCAATTGCTCAAAATCTATGAAAGTTGAAATTCGAACACAACGAATTTTAATGAATGTAGTGAAAATTGTATAACTAGAAGTTTAACAAATATGAAGGATTTAATAAAAAACAAATTAGATGCTTCTGACAATGAAGCAGTTTGTATTCTCTTCGATACCTAGTCATCTACAAATACGTTCTTCAATGTAATATTTATTTTCAACAACTACGATTTTCTTCCGAAAGTATTGTAAAGGTAAGACAATTATTATTATTCCATTCTCATCTGAGAGAATTAATCAGATTTGTGTAAAATTTGACCCCCTCAGTTTTTATCAAATCCGTTTATACAATTAGTAAATTAAAAAAAAAGTGGTTTCAAAAGTTTTCAAAATGCTTCAACTTCTTGAATTTTTACCCAAAATGGCTGGCCAATGAACTTGACCTTCATTTTAGGACACTAAAAGAGTATACCAAAGGCCAACCCAATCGGTCAATTCTTTCGAAAGTTATCGTGCCCACAAACTAAAAATCTACAGACAGACCCACAGACAGACAGACACATTCGTAAAAACATGTTTTTCGGGTTCAGGAGGTCCCAAAACGTGGACATTTGACAAAAACTGGGGGAGGGGGGTCAAATTTTACACAATCAGAGAGAATTTACATTCTCTCTGATGAGAATATAAAAACATATTTTTAGGAATGTGTCTGCTTGTCTGTCTTAGGGATGTTCGTAAATGCTGATAGCTCATCGTACAAATTTTTATAAGAAGCGTTAGATGGCGGGGCATGAGAAATCCAAAAATAATATTAAAAAGAAAATAATAAAGATATGATTAAAAATATGGTGGGAAGGTGAGATCACTTGACGTGGTGGGGGGTTTGCTGGGTTTTTCAATAGGAAACTGTTATCTTTACGGAAAAATCACTAAGTTTTGCTTGAAACTAACAAATACCACGAATTTCAGGTTATTTTAAGAATTTTCAAGAGGAAATGATTTCCTTTACGGAAAAATCACTAAGTCTTGCTCAAAAATAACTAATACCAACTTTTTGAGGTTAAGTTCGGGGTTTTCAGCAGGAAACGGTTTTCTTTACGGAAAAACCACTAAGTTTTGCCTAAAACTAACTAATAGCACCAATCCCGGCAAGAAGGAGGTGATTGAAACGCATAGAATGGCATTAAAAAAAACTTACATTTCAATGCCTTTAAATGCGTACTAATTGCATTTTTGTCCGAAATTCCATTGAATGCGCATTAAATGGCATTGAATCGCATTAAATTGCAGTGAACCGCATTAGTCTATATCAACAACGCGCATGTCTGAAATGTAGAAAACGTTCATCATGTTTTAAAAACCCGTCATAATTGATGTGCCACCTCAGCCGACCAAATGCATAGCGAGATAACACTCCATCACTTCGTGTTATGTAAAGACCTATTTGAATAAAATTTTTTCTACTTTCAGATAATTCAACAGAACTGTCATGAAGACTCTGGCATATCTCATCGTTCTCGCAACGTTTCTAGCTATAGGAAATGGTAGTGATATTACTCCTGCTGTGTTTGGAAAAGTGTTGGATGGGTTGCCCGCGGCCTTTGGTGACTTCAATTCTGATGAACTTACTGATGTGTTTGTACTTCGAAATGGTGGCAAAACTGTTGAGATCATGTTGGCTGCAGACCAAGAACCACTCTTGCGTCCAGCACAAAATCTCAGCTGCAGTTTCCGCGATACAGTTACGAGTGTCGTTCCTGGTGACTTTGATGGGGACGTATTCATGGACGTATTAGTGACAACTATTAAAGATGGGGTTACTTACGTGCACATACTTTGGGGTAGCAATGGACTTTTCAACTGTAGTGATGAGTCGCTTCCTGTACTCAAAATGCAGGGACAGCCGCTGGCGATTGACTACAATCATGATATGATAATTGATCTTTTTGGTCTTGACCATGAAAACAGAAGAACGTTTTGGATATTTAACTCTAATAGAACAACTCCTGCCACGATCAAAATGAAGATGCCAGATCACGAACATCGTGAGGTTTCCATAAGGAAACCACATTCCAATGCATTCCTTGACTTCAACGGCGATTTTATTCCAGACCTCCTTGTAACTACTAACAATCATTTTGAAGTTTGGTATGGAAACGAGAATGAAGGTTTCAGTCACTATCTTGATATATCCTTGCCTTACAATTCTACTGTAGGTAAATATTCAAAATTCCTAGGCCACATAGGTCAGTCTTTGTATATAGATGTAGAATCAACTGGAAAAATTGATCTCGTTTTGCCTTTGTGCTTTGATAACGATTGTAAAAATAGTACCATTATGATATACTCGGGTGAGTGGCATAATTTACAGATCAACTTTAAGGATATTAATAATGAAATGTGGGGATTTTATATTCCTGAAGGTGAAAATAAATTTGCATACAGGTATACGGAAACCATAACACTTCGTGGCGGAGACTTCAATATGGATGGATATCCAGATTTACTTGCGACATTATTTTCAAGTACAACGTCGCAAATACGTACATTTTTATTATTGAACGTTCCTTGCAGTAATTGTGGGGAGTTCAAACGAACATTTCAAATTCAATGGAATGCACTCACTCTCGTCTACAATAAAAGCGTTATGGCTGTATTTTACGATTTTTATCAGGATGGTGTACTTGATGTCATTCTTGTAACTTATGACGATGTAAAAAGAGAATACCGCACAGCAGCTTTCAAAAATAGTCTCGACTATGATGCTAATTTCGTGAAAGTTATGGTTCTTACTGGACTCACGAATAGCATGTATCCAATCTCACCAGGCACGCTGGGAAAAAAGAAAAGAACTTATGGAACTAATTTGCCAGGACCCTCTATAGCTTATAAAACAACAACTCAAGACGGAAGTCCGCGCAGTGCAATTGCGGCGCAATTGCCTCAAAGTGCTTATTTCTCTTTGAATTTACCTTATACTACTTTTGGCTTAGGCAGGACACCAAATTTCGTGGACTCTCTCACAATTGGAGTAAGTTTTACTATTATTATTTATAAACTAGTATTATTATATGTACGCGAGAAACCTAGCGTTACCCGGATTATTACATTGCGTATAAAATCAGGGTCCCAAATGACATCAACAATAATAATCAAATATTGCATACATTATTTCTAAGGGGTCTGAAGTATACCTCAGAATTTTTTCAAGGTAATCAATCTAATAGGTGTAGAATGGTAAGCGTTCAAAAATTGCCTTGGGTCAGATTGACCCAGAGTGTTCTCCGTGATTAAAAAAACATGTTTGTTCTCCGAGGGTTAACAAAATCCACAAAAAAAATTTTTTTAAATCGAATTTTACGTAAAACAACGTAGGCTTATTAATTTTCAATATTTTAAGCTAAAATCTTACGTGGTAATACTCAAAGTATGCTAAAACAATAAGAAATAAAGTTATATACTGTATCTTTCAAGAAATATAATTTTTTTTTAAATTTTAAATTAATATATTTTTTAGTATAAAAATTCGTGAATTTATTAAATAAAATGGTACAAAATATTAGGTGCGCAACTAAGTTCTCGCTGTTTGTCAATAGATGGCTACAGCAGTAAGTGCTGGTCGATTTTGACATATCTAAAGCGTCATGAACCAAGCTTAGACATATGGTAAACAAACTGCTTTGACACATTAGTGATTTTATTTTTGCGTTATACACTTTTGGTTATGTGAAAATGTGTGATTTTGTGCCAAATAATCGTCATTTGCGGGAAGTGTTGATTTTCTTCTTTCATTTAAAGAAAACGGCGGCGTTATTTATTATGAGCTGTTGGAACCGAACGCGAAAAACGGACACAATACGAGCAGAGGCACGAAAAAGTGATTCTGCTGCATGACAACACGCGGCCTCACGTTGCTAAACCCGTTAAAACCTACTTGGAAACGGTCAAATGGGAAGTCTTACCCCACCCGCCGTACTCTCCAGACATTACTCCTTCTGACTACCATTTGTTTCGATCGATGGCACATAGCCTGGCTGAGCAGCATTTCCACTCTTATGAAGACATGAAAAAAAATGGCTTGATTCGTGGATAGCCTCAAAAGACGAACACTTCTATCGTCAAGGTATTCGAGCTCTGCCAGAAAGATGGGAAAAAGTTGTTGCTAGCGATGGACAATACTTTGAATCATTCATTTGTAACCATTTTTTAACATTAAATTTGTATTTTCATACAAAAAACAGCGAGAACTTAGTTGCGCACCTAATAATTTTTTTCGTCACCTTAATAAAGAAAATACCTACATACATTTATGGAAAACTATTTGAAAGTGTTTTTAATGAAAAATACGTTAGATAAACTCCGCTTTAACCAATTAAGGTTAAAAGTGATTGTTGCGTTTGGAACTGTGAAATCTTTGAAAAAAACAGTCCTATTGGTGTCTACGCGATGCACTTTTAAAAGCTGAGATTATCTGGGTATTTAATAATATCCATTGGAATATTTCTGTGAGCTCTTGTGGCGGTTTAGAATATCAAGCTATGTTTCCAGATTCTGAAATCGCTAAAAAGTTTTCGCTTGGTCCTTCGAAATTTCGTGACTTACAATTAGTCACGGATGATTTAGCGCCGTATTACGAAGAATTAATAAAAGATGTAAAAAAAAAGCTCAGGATTTATACTTTAACATCTTTTGAAGTGTTTTATAAATTATTATGAAAAAAAAATGTTTTTATGATTATTATACTTTGATTTCAGGTGAATGGAAAATCTCGGGATTGGCCCCAAATCATTCCAAATTCTCAAATGGTTGTGATTCCAAATCCAATGTCGGAACCATCCAGGTGGAAAGCACAACTCTTCGTGACGCCTAGTAAATTAATTCTACTAAGTGCAGCTGCTTTAACGGGTACTTGCGGTTTAATTATGACAATTATTCTTTTTCTGTATTGGAAAGAAAGAAGAGAAGATAAAATTGAGAAATTACAAGAAGCACACAGATTCCCTTTTGATGCAATGTAAATTTTTAACAGGAAAATAAAATTTTATTGTATTATTAAGGAAGGAGATTAAGTTCGATTGTTTTGTCTGTAGACACTGAAATGACAATTAAATTTCGCGCGCCAAATGAATTGACCAATAAGGTTAGTGTATTATGCACAAACTGCTAGTGTTTTGAACTACAACAAAACACGTATTATATTATGCCGGAGCCGATACACGGCATCCTATGAGAGAAGCTGTTGTGTACTCGCCTTTACCCTACTCTTCCCTCTCACTCTCTCCTACTGTCTCACTCTCTCGCATGGTCACCAAGCCACGGCGGTGGCGCTCCTTTATTCATAGAAGATCTCATCCAGTAAGATGCTTACCGGGATGCCGTGTATCGGCTCCGGCATAATATAATACGTGTTCTGTTGTAGTTCAAAACACTAGCATTATATATGCCTTTGGCCGATACACGGCATCCTATGAGAGATGTGTTTGTTATCTACTGGTGACCATGATTCAACGCTATGTGATAAATATACGAAAAACTTAAAAATTTTACAAGGAGAGAAAGTAAGAAAACCTCTCAGTCTCTCCTTCATGAAAAGGGACTGCAGTCTACCGAAAGTTCATAAAAAGGGAATGCAGTGTGAACTCCTCAATTGTAGAATCTCAAATAAAGACTCAAATAACTAAAATAAAGAATCCAAATAAAGAACAAAATACAAGTCCACTTACGTAAGTTAAACTGGTCGAAAGTTGGCGAAAAACGAATTAGAACTGCTCTGCTCCTTACCAACCACCTGCTTACAGTAATGACGTCTGAAAGTCTCTGCACATTTCCAGTTTCCTCTGTCCAATATCTCCTGTACTGGTAGGTTGTCCAACCATCCTCGTGAAGCGACTGCGGAGCGAATACTTCCAGGGGGGGCGTTCAAACCAGCGTCTCTCAAGACTGAACGAACCCAGCCTCCTATCACAGTCCTTGAAGCTGCTCTGACAGGTCCCGTTACCGTGATAAAAAGGTCGTCCAGCCCAGTTCCTGATCTTCTCTCCTCCGACCTCTTCAGTAATGCTCTGATCCAAGTAATAGGACATAGCCACATATTAGGGTGTCTTGATAGCTTCCACCCTGACTGTCTAAAGCTTCCTCTATCGGTGTTGGATCCAAATGCAGGCCAAAGAATGATCTCCTCACCTAAATTGGTGAGAAAGTCTTTGGATATTTTCAGAAGTGTTAGGTCATGCACACGACGTCCTGATGCCAGCAGAAGCAAGGAAGCTGTTCTCCGAGATACCTCGAAAAAGGATAAATTAGCTGAACGAGTGGCCAGCCAATTCAAAAGAATCTGCGCGTCCCAAATCAAACGTGTCGGCTCCCTAGGTTTGGCTATGGAAATTGCCTTAAATACCTGGCGTACTAAAAAATTCGATGATATGCTAACTGTAGATCTACCCGAGCAGAATGTGGCGATAGCTGACTTATGGACCAGAATGGTGCTGTAAGAAAGTCCTAGGGTGATGAAAAGGTTGGCCAGAAATCTTGCAAGATCCCCTCCCTGAGGGTTACCCGGGTCGATTCCCACTTGTTCACACCACTCAATCCATCTACGTAAAGGGACGCTGTACGTCTGAATAGTCGATTGTCGCCAGCTTTCCTTAATAAGATCCTTCTCTTGCGGAGACCAATCCTTAACTAGATCTCCCCATACCCAATCCTCCACACTTGCAGAACGAGTCTGTCTACTTCTGGAGGTGGACGGTTCGTTGTCAGGTCTATTAGCACATTCTCCAGTCTGGGAATTGTTAGAGGTGTTTCCCTGGATCTCCTCTCTAAGTCCGCCATCCAAAATGTTTGGTCCCACTTTGGGGCTACTACTAGAAACGTGCCTTTGCTCTTGTTCAGATGGGCCAGGACTCTTGGCATGAGACTGGGAGGAGGAAATACCCAACCTAGCTTAAAAATCCAAGGACGACTGAAGGCGTCTGTGAAGTAGGCAAACGGATCTCTGAAGTCTCTTGAGACATACCTCTTGACTACGGCTGAGTCCGCCGATGCAAACAAGTCGATTTCTGGAACGCCCCATCTTCTGAAAATCTCTTCTGTAGCCCTGGGTGTTAAATGCCACTCTGGAAGAGCCTCCTTTCTGGAAAGACGGTCTGCTATTCCGTTGTATCTGCCCGGTAGGTATGCAGCTGATAGGGTTATATTTAAGCGATCGACCAACTGAAGAACCCGGAAGGTTAGGTTTAGAAGATGGAGGGACCTGGTGCCCCCCTCCTTTCGAAGGTAGGCCACCAGAGTCTTGTTGTCTGTCTGCAACAGGATATGGGCATTCTGAAGGAGATGAGATTGGTGCTTCAATGCAGCATACACTGCGAACATCTCCTTCCGGTTGGAGTGCCAACCTATCTGATTCTTGTTCCAAGATCCTGAGATTAGAACATTGTCTAACTGAGCTCCCCAACCAGGGTCCGCTGCATCGGTTACCAAGAAGTGGGTAATCTGCCCCCTGTGTAGGCAAGTAGTCGATGTTAAGTTTTCGCTCCACCACCTCAGCTCCAGTCTGACTCTCTGAGAGATTGGTAGTCTCTGTCGAAGCCTTCCTTGTCTGAAGAGTGTCAGAAATCTCTGTAGATGACGGCAATGAAGACGACCCCTGTGAATGACAAAGGTGGCGAAGTTTAGATGTCCTAACAGACACTGAGTCTGATGCAGGGTAGAAGCTCCTGAGCTTTGAAGTCTCTTTGCCAAATCCAAAATCTTGCGAGCTTTGGGTTCCGGTAAGTTCATCAGGTTCTCTCGGGTGCTCCAGGTAACACCCAGAAAGTCCAGCTCCTGACAGGGTTTCAGAATACTCTTCTGACGATTTACCACCCAACCTAGGTGTTCCAGGAGATTCACTGTCTCCATGATTTGAGCTGATAATCTGGTTCTGTCCTGAGAAGCCAGAAGGAAGTCGTCTAAATATACTATCACCCTCATCCCTCGCGACCGAAGGATTTCCGCAATCCAGTTCGTTACTGTCGCGAAGGTCTGAGGGGCAGATGAGAGGCCAAAGGGCAAGCTCGTCATCTGATAAAGCTCCTTGTCGTAAATGAGACGAAGGAGACATCTGTGGACCTGTGCGATTGGCACGTGAAGATAGGCTAGAGACAAGTCTATTCGTGTCATCCAGTCTCCCTCCTGCAAGAAGTCTGGGATCTTGAAATGGGAAATTAAACGAAACTTTCTCACCTTCACATGGGAGTTGAGGCCCCGTAGGTCGAAGATTGGTCTCACTCCTCCGGAGCTCTTCTTTATTAAGAATATCCTTGAAATAAAACTGGGTCCTGGATTTCTTGGTTTTTCCAAAACTCCTTGAGACTTTAGAAGTTCGATCTGTTCGCTTAATGGAGGGGAAACCCTTGTCTGGAACCTGTGAAAATTCCGACTGCTTATTAGACGAGGTTTTGACATCAGCGGAATACGAGTACCTGTTATTATTTTTAAAACAATCGTAGGGGCTCCCAAAGCCCTCCATCTTTCCTGAAAATCCGCTAGTTGACCCCCCGAGAACTCCCGAATTGATGAATTGTCATTTTTCCTGCTTCTTCGGAAAGGACTCCTCTGCTTTGGATCTGGTTCCCTTCTGTGTTCCACCCCTAGATTTAAATCCGGAACGACCAGCGGGGAAGCTTCCCCTAGAGGAATGTGACGGTTTACCTGCGAGCCTAGAGGAACGAAAATTGGATGAACTCGGCTGCGGTTGTTCTCTCTGTTGAAAAGGTTTTCTGCCTGTTAAATATGTCGGGGTATTTAACCAAGTCTGAGAGCCTCCTAGAGATTGAATTAGTGGAAGCAAATGTTGCTTGCTAAAGAGATACTCATTAGACGGAGGAACTCTACGTAAGGCCGCCTGTACATTTTTATTAGGAATTTCTCTTAGCAGACGATCCCTGCGAGTCTCGATCACCTCGGCTCTCTTTCCACAAATAACCTGTAAGGTATTTTCCATGTTCTTGTTCAAATCAGAACCTGGACCAAGGGTGAGCGATAATTTATCAAATAGAGATGAAGGGCTAAGCTCGGAGGGACTAGTGAAAGCCCAGTTAACCACCTCCTGAAGACTCTTCTTAAGCAATTCCTTTTGTTCGAGAACGGCCCTGCACAGACCACCTAAAACCCGATCAGACGGGAGTAAAGGGTCGACCTTCTTAACAAGGTGGCAAAATTCCTCATTCACCTTAAGGTCTGTGAAGCCTGGGGAAGCTGAGAAATTTTTTAGGGCACTTGCATACCTCACCTTCTTACATTCAGCTGTATCAAAACGCTGCAAACCGTTAAGAATCTCCAAATGCTCCTTTGAGGCTGGGCGAAGTCTCCTTTTCTCATCCACATCAGTTTTAAGCTCGCCTAAATCCAATAGTTTGGGAATCTCCTTGGGTCTTGTTAAGAAGCCGTCAACCTCTGGAGCACACGGCTGACTCGAGGGAAACTGAGAGGAGGATCCCTGTATAAGCAAAGACGTAAGGACATCTATCTGCCGTTGAAGGCCCTCAAGGCGCGTGTCAGAATCCTCTGTGCGAGGTCTTTTAAAGGGAGGAGCTGCATCGCGTTCCTCCTCAGAGTCAAGGTCGTAGTCCACGAGAGAATTATTTCTCTCCTCTCGGCGCGAATCGGCTTCAAGATCATCACTCACGCCGCTCCCCCCCTCCGAGAGAGGTAAACGGGCTGAAAAACCCGAGTTAGACATATGTAACGTCTTAGAAAACGAAAAAACTTCAAAATAAAACGGAGAAAAATTTTCTGCGTCTCAAAATGGCGAAAGTACTCAACGCTATGAATAAAGGAGCGCCACCGCCGTGGCTAGGTGACCATGCGAGAGAGTGAGACAGTAGGAGAGAGTGAGAGGGAAGAGTAGGGTAAAGGCGAGTACACAACAGCTTCTCTCATAGGATGCCGTGTATCGGCCAAAGGCATATATAATTACGTTTAAGGTGACACAGGAAGTTAGCCGAAATCCATGTCCTTTCTAGAATAGGTCTGTAACGTCACCGTTTTACTTTGCACTTTCCATTTTTTTCTGAGAATGTTTTGGGGATGTCCTCAGTATTTTAAGCCCTAAATGAAAAAAAAAAACATTGTGTCCATTTTTAATATATTTTAATTTTTTACGAAATTAGTGAAAGTAGACTTAATTAACTGTAAATATAAAGAAACATACATTTTCTATCCTTAATAGATCCAAAGTTATGGTGCTTTGAAAGTGTCACATTTTCATTGAATTTTTTAATATACACAAGAAGCGAACGTGCGCGAGTTAAATACACAGATTTAATAGAATACAGATTTAAAATTTCCCGCGTCACTTGTATTTAGCTTATTAACCAATAAGGGGGAGGACTTCAGGGCATTGCGGGGAGGACTCCTCCTCCGCGGGGCCTCTTACAATTAGACTGAGCGGTAGAAAAAATAAATTTCACTATGTATTTCAACTTTTATTTTTAAAATTTTAATTTATTCAAAACTTTGGTTTATTACGAAGCAGTTTATAAATCGACCTTAATAGAGCACATAATCTGTATTCTCTGATAGTTCAAACCTGTAAGTCGCTATAGATCTCTTATGTACAGGGTTGCCTTTTAGTACACTTTTCGCTCTCTCACTCTCATAGCCCTGCTTAAAATTTCGGATAAAATCCGGATTCCGAAATTTATTCGGATTTGTCCGAAATGTCATCTGGTTTTTGTCATCCGGATTCTATCCGGTCGTGTTCGAAAATTGTCCGCATAAAGTAGCTTTTAATTTAAACCTGATCCGGAGAATTTTCGGACATGTCCGGATAGAATCCGGATGACAAAAACCGGATGATATTTCGGACAAATCAGAATAAATTTCGGAATCCGGATTTTATCCGATATTATACTGCATCCGTATATTGTCCGGTAGAATCCGAAAGTTCTACGGTCTTATTAATTTGATGAATCCGGATTGTACCCGGTCATGCCCGTTTTTTATGCGATCTGACGGATATGATGAATCCGTCTTGTATCCGGTCATGTCTGTTTTTTATGCGGTCTGATGTATTTGATGAATCCAGATTATATCCGGTCATGCCTGTTTTTTATACGGACTGATTAATCCGGACCATTAATCCGGCCATTGCTGACTTAAATAAAAATTGAAAAAAAAAGAATTATTGATTATTAATTAAGAACATGGTTTAAACGCATTTATATTATGGATATTCTTATAACTAATCGTTATTTGTAAATTTAAACGCTTATATAACAAATAAAATTTCGCACGCAACGCTGGGGGGAATCGAACGCACGATCTATCGGACGCGAGTCTACGACCTAAACCACTAACCTAAGCTCGTAAGATGGTGGTATCATATTTTTTCCAGGGTATATACTCAATCCGAGTATACACAAATATTAAATTGAATCGCACGGGATTTTTTGGTTCAAAATCGGCTACAGCTTACAATTCTCAACGGATTTGAACGTTTTTTTTTTTAAACTACTCGGGAATAGTTTTACAAGACCGTCTATAAAATGGATTTTTGAATTGAAGCCTGAATAATTATTTATATAAATAAACAATCAGGAAAAATTACACTTTTTGAGAATGTGATTTTTTTTCTCCGAATATAAGACCCCAGATAACAATTTCCCCGCATGGTGCGCGCATGATGGAGGCACGCGTGCGGAGCGTGCGCTCAGGTAATGACATAGATGCGTCCTCAATTGACCCGCATATGCGGTCGCACGTCATGCATGCCTAAAAGCGTGATTGCATGGTGCGACACATATGCGTCGCACTAACATGCCTCTCGTGCGTGCGGACGAAATGTCTGCGTTTTCGCTCGCACGCATGCGTCGCACGGCGTGCGGGGACGTGCCCCGCACGATTGTTATCTGGGACTGTCATAATGAAATTGGGCCTTGGAATCAATGTTGGTGCTCATAAGGAACATATACAATTAATTTTAGTTTGAAGCTAATTGTTATAAACAAATTATATAAACAAATACATGGATGAGATGCCCAATGGCACAAAAAATTTTTTCTTGGTTGAAAATGCTGAAATATCTCATCAAAATAATGCTCGTAACAAACAATGACCATATCTTAACAAGTACTATTCTTATAAACAATTTTAATAAACAATTTGAATTTTTTTCATAGAAATATGTTGCTTTTCTTATCCAATGGACGTAAAATAAGTTTGAAACAGATTATTTAAAATAAAAAATTGTATTAAATAAATATTTCTTATTGTTTATAACGAGAATTATAAACAAATTCCAAACTTAGACATTTTCACTTACGAAAAATTTTTTTTTCAACTAAAACATCATCTAAACAACCAAGCAGTAATATTTCAATAACAAATAATTTAAATATGTGAATACCTAGTTACTATTGTTATAAACATCTTAATGAACAATTTGAATTTTTTTCATTGTTTCATAGAAATATGTTATTTTTCATATCCAATGGACGTAAGTAAAATATATTTGACACAGATTATTTAAAATAAGCCACTGTATTAACTAAATATTTCCAATTGTTTATAACAAAAATTATAAGCAAATTATAAAATTAGTTATTTTCACTTACGAAATTTTTTTTTTCAACTAAAACATCCTCTAGACAACCAAACATAAACAAATTACAAAATTAGTAATTTCCTCTTCAAAACAAATTTTTAATTTGTTTTTGAGAGAAAGACAACATACTCATGAAAAGATGAAAAAAACTTCAGGTGTGTTTATAAAATGATTATTATAACAGTAATTATCAACACGTAGTCATTTGTTATTAACGAAATATTACTGTTCGGTTGTCTGGAAGACGATTTAATCGAAAAAATAATTTTTTTCTGAGAAGAAATGACTAATTTTGTAATTTGTTTATAATTTTTGTAATAAACAATTAGAAATATTTATTAAAAATTCGTATATGTTCCGAAGTTGATCGGACAAATTCCGGATTCAATCTTATTCTCGGACGTAATTCGGACAAAAATGGATGAATTCCAGATTCCACTTAACAGATATTTTTTAATTCGTATATGTTCCAGAGTGAATCGGACTAATTCCAGATTCAAACTTATTCTCGGATGTAATTCGGACAAAAACGGATGAATTCCAGATTCCACTTGAGAAAGAAATTTTATAATTCGTACATGTTCCGGAGTTAATCGGACAAATTCCGGATTCAATCTTATTCTCGGATGTAATTCGGACAAAAACGGATGAATTCCAGATTCCACTTGACAGATATTTTTTAATTCGTATATGTTCCGGAGTGAATCGGATTAATTACGGATACAAGTTTATTCTCGGATGTAATTCGGACAAAACCGGATGAATTC
>CAJFCP010000164.1:25360-62273 GCA_904066005.1 Synergus itoensis | reverse complement strand
TATAGAAATAGTTCTGTAAAGTCTAATGAACTTTTTTTTTCCGTGTATTAGTACTGAACAGCATTATCATCCCAACACTCAGCCAGATCTGCGCCAGTATTGGGCTTCCAGTACCACGTCAATGTTGTCTAACTCTGGCCAGTACTGGCACCGTACTGCGCCAATTGTAAATTTCCACTTGGGTGGTGACTTGCTGCATTTTGTGCTAGTCAAGGTATTTTTCAATTATATTAATGTATAAAATGTCAACTGTATAGTTTCCTTCTTGATATCTATTATAAAGTTTTTATAATTCTTCTATGATTCTCGCTCAAATTTAAATAATTTAGAAATAACGATTTCAATAAAGATCGGTTTGGTGTTATTGAAGAATAAATTTATATATTAATAAAATAAAATTTATTGATAAAAATAAAAGATTACGTCTGAAAATATTTTATTATTTAAAAGTAAAATTATATTAAAAATATATCTTTTAAAAAAATAAAAAATTTATGTTAAGTATTTATGATAATTTATGTACAAAATTATTTTATTATTAATAGCAATAATATTATTTATTGAATAATATTATTTAATAAAGATTTAAATATAAACATTTTTATAAGTATTAATTCACTTACACTAATTGACAATGTTTGAATGACTTTTTTATGTCTTTTCGTATCATTGCGATAATTAAATTAAAAATTTGATTTGAAAAACGCACTCATTCCACTGACTTCCATCATGGACATAGGAATAGAGGGGACTAGCCCTGCCAGCGCGGGGTTGATGCCGAGGGGGGGTGTCCGCCATTTTCTATGTGCAACAAGCAACGGCTGATGGCGCCAGATGGCGCTGATGGGCTTCCGGTTAATATCCTATAGTTTGTTATAGTGTACGGCTAGAAAAAATTCATATTTAAAAAAGCGCGGCAGCTGGAAATGGTTCACATAAAAAATGGCGGTCCCAACAAGCTAATAGGGGGGTGACGGGGGCTCTCCTCCCTCAGTGCTTCACAACCCCTCGCCCGTTTGAGGACGTCAGGGCTAGTCCCCTGTATTCCTATATATCCATGCTGACTTCTGATTCCGGTTCGTCTGCCAATCAAAAAGGTGCCACACATTGTTTCAACTCTCTTTTTAGGATCTTTACTTTTTGGTAAAGGGTTAACGACCTCTGCAGTCTAGCTGGTGCTACATTAAAATTATGGAAATAGTAAATCGAGTCCACAAATGATAAAATATTGTATAAATGTGCCTATTAGGCGGGACTCAATGCAGGAGACGTTTTTTTAAGTATTTTTTTTGATTGCTACTTAAATAGAAAAATAGTAGAATAATAATAATAATAATAATAATAGCTCAAAAACACTACTATTTTTTTTATTAAATTTTTTCATTGAATTGATACTCGTATGGGAAAGATATCATGTACAGAAGTGTTTTATAACTTTAAAATCAAAGGCCACAGCTGGCTAAGCATGGTTGGGCGGCCTTGGGAGATATTTGGTTGATATTTTGGTGGTAAGTTTCTACCATTATAAGACTAATTTACCCCAAGTTCCAACTTCGAAAAAATCTTTTTACAAAAGTTATAACATTTTTTTGAAAAATCCAAAAATTCAATTTCTCGAAAATGGCTGAATCGATTATCATGGTTCAAACATACGTATATTATATAATATTTTTGGATTTTTCAAAAAAATGTTATAACTTTTGTAAACAAATTTTTTCGAAGTTGGCACTTGGGGTAAATTAGTTTTATAATGGTAGAAACATACCACCAAAATATCAGTCAAATATTTCCTAAGGCCGCCCAACCATGCTTACCCAGCTATGGGCCTTTGTGCAAAAATTGAATCTCGAGAATTCCAGTGAATTCTATTGATTTTGCTTCCTCATAGAGGAAGCTTTGTAGTGGTGACAAAAATCCAGTTTCTAAAAAAAGATTTTTTTGAACATATTTTAAGTGGAATATATCTAATATAGTGTCCTGAAAAATTGTCCGGGTGTGTGTGTGTGTGTGTGTGTGTCACGCTTTTAACGATCCTGCAATATCTTTAGAACGCGTATAGATAAATTGATGAAATTTGGCATATTTATTCCACTATTTACCAAGTTGAATTTTTTTACAATGGTTTACCAAAATATTAAATTTTACAAGTTTAGTGTACTTTTATAATTTTCGTAAAATTCATTTTTCAACTATAATTTCTCAAATAATAAAAATTTAAAGCTGGTGTTAGGGAAATGAAGATTCCTTGTGTCGAGACAAATCGATTGACCTATAAGATTAATCCATTTCATTCAAAAATAAGAAAGTTATGCTTTATTGTAATATTGTAATTTTATTTTTATTATTTATTTTATTTTTATTTTTATTTTTATTTTATTTATTTTTTATTTTTTATTTTTATTGTAATTTTCGAAAAAGTGTTTTTCGAATATAACTTCTCAAATAATTAAAATTTAATGCTGATGTAAAGAAAATTAAATACTTAATGCTTCCTCTATGAGGAAGCAAATCATATTTGCTTACAGGAAGCAAAGTACTCATTTAATGAGCACAAAAGTTGATACAACTTGACAGCTAGTTTATTAAATTGTTATGAATTCTAATGAGTCGCTTGACACAAAAGTTGTAGATCTCCCTGTTGAAAGTAAAGAGATAGAAATTTTATCTATTTGAATCTTTTTCAATCTTCAGGATTGAAATAGAGAGGAAAAATGTATCATTCCAAATCCATGCTAATCTATTTACATTCTCATCAGAGAGAATGTATGTAAATCTCATCTGAAACGTTCCTTACAAAACGGCGTCAAGTATCCAGGAGTTCCTCTCGCTGCCCCCGCCCCCCCTCTCTCTCTTTGGCTTGATCTCGTCCCTAGTTCATTAACGTGAACTTAAAACGAGAACTTTTAGGGAAATTGGCTGTGTTAATCCTCTCCAGGACATAACAGGAAACCGAAAGACATTCAAATTTTTTTTTTGGAAGAGATAGACTAAAAGATAGAAAAAGATAGAGAAAATGGATAGAAGAGATTGAAATTTTTTGGGAAAGATAGAAAAAGATAGTAAAATATAGAGCCTAATGAAAACTACAGATACATTAGTTTAGTTTAGTTTAGTTTATTATACGGGCGAGGAGCCCCACCCCCGTGGGGCCCTACAGGCGCTCAGGCTTGAGCCCATTGTGCCTACTCCCTTAATCCCCGACGCTGCCTAGCCCCCCATTCCAGTCCTCTTAACGAAGATTAGAATGTCGCTGGCTTTAAGCGCCCTAATCTCCTCCGGTTCCAGCATAGCTGCCCCGAGGATCTGGTGTCTGGGCCCGGCAAGTGCCGGGCACTGACCTAAAACGTGTAGGGACGATTCCTCGTCCCTTCCACATTTGCGACATACTGGGCTTGGTGCCAGCCCCAGTTTGTGTTTATGGTAATTCAAATGGTTGTGCCCTGTGAGCATCTGTACCATTATCCTTACATCACTCTTGGGCCAATTAAGGATGGTACTGGCCAAGTCCCTCCTACGACAATGTCCCAGGATGGCCTTGGCCTGCCTACATCCCTTTACTTGAGCCCAGAACTTATTGTGCTGTTGCACAGCCCAATTCTGGATCTCCAGCCTGATACAGCAGGCTGCCAAGCCCAGAAAAGGTTCTGGGCCGATCGGTCTGCCTGCCGCTCCTCTTTTTGCCAGTTGATCCGCTATTTCGTTGCCCTTGATCCCTGTGTGACCAGGGACCCATAATAGGGCCACTCTATTATTTTCTGAGAGTTGGTTGAGAGCCTCTTTGCACTCCCACACCAGAGTCGATGTGATCTGCGGTTTCCCAACCGCCCTGATCGCCGCCTGGCTGTCCGAGCAGATGCTTATGCACTCGCCCTTCTTATTTTCGCCTAGCAGCAATTCAGCGTAATGGAGGATGGCAAAAACTTCCGCCTGGAATACCGTTGGGTATTGTCCCAGTGGGATCGCCATCCCCCTCTTACGCGCGCTATCGTACAGCCCCGCTCCTGTCCAGCCCTCCCCCTTAGAGCCATCCGTGTACACGATGACCCCTTGCAGGAGGGCTCTCCCCTCCTCCTTCTCCCACGCCTCCCTTTCTGGGATGCATGTCCGGAAGAGTTTGTTGAAGCTGTACCTACTTTTTATCCTATCCTGCCGCATCCTTAGAGTTGGCAGATTAACGATGTCGTTTGGGAGCCTAGTATGTCTAGGCCCCTGCGACCATTTACCTGACGCCGCCAGACGTCCAACCGTCCTAGCCGCCCCCGCAGTTATCGCTATATGCAGGGGCTCCTCACAGAGAATAAGGCCCACCGCCGCTGCTGGCGTGGTCCTCATAGCTCCGGTAACAGCCCTGAATACCAGCGTCTGCAGGCGGCTCAGTTTCGCTTGGATCGTCTTAAGCTGCACCCTTGGCCACCAGACCACGGCTGCGTAGATTAGCCTTGGTTTCAGAACCGCTGAGTACAACCAAGCAATCATTCTTGGCCCCAGTCCCCATGTTCTCCCAAAGGCCCTTCTACACAGCCAGAAGGTTGTGGTAAACCTTCTGCATTGCGCTTCCAGATGCCCCGCCCAATTCAGTTTCTTATCCAGTCAAACTCCCAGATATTTCACCGACTGGGCTATTTGGAGCCTCTTTCCGCAGAATAAGGGGCCCGATACCTCAGCCACCTTGTATTTCCTCGTGAAGACTACCAATTCCGTCTTCTTCGGGTTTACAGACAGCCCCGATGCCATGCACCAGAGCTCCACAATACGCAGAGCCGACCTCGTGAGCTCCAACAGGGTGCCCAAGTGAGCTCCCCTGTTCAATATCACGAAGTCGTCCGCATAACCTTGGGCATAAAAGCCCTCCTCATTTAGATTAAGGAGTAGACCATCCACGACCAAGCACCACATGACGGGCGATAAGACCCCCCCCGTGGGCAGCCTCTGGATGTTATTCCTCCGATCCTACTTCCTCCCCATTCCGTCGAGAGGCGCCTGTACTGCAGCATGCTTTGGATCCAGTCTACAAGCTGCTCCGGCACGCCGCATTTCCGGGCCTCCCTACATATGACTTCTGGGGGAGTATTACTGAAAGCCCCTTCTATATCCAAGAAGGTGCCTACCACATACCCGCCTTCCTCCAATTGCCGCTCTATTCTCCCCACAGCCTCGTGAAGAGCCGTGTCAACAGAGCAGCCTGCCTGGAAGGCATGTTGGCCACTATGTAGCGGTCTCTCTAGTAACACCCTATCCCGGATGTACCTCTCAACCAGCTTTTCCAATTCCTTCAAAATGAAGGTTGTCAAGCTGACCGGTCTAAAGTCCTTGGCAGCCGTGTAGCCCTCCTTACCTGGTTTAGGCAGGAAGACCACTCTGCTGCCCCTCCATGCCATCGACACATGTCTCAGGGCTATACTGGCCCTGAAGACTTTCGTCAGGGGCAGTCGTAGTTCCCCGTAGTTCAGTCAGTTCAGTCGTAGAAGAGCCGGCTAAACTTCATCCGCCCCCGGTGATTTGTAAGGTTGAAAGGTCCCAACAGCCCATTCAACCTTCTTAACCGTTATTACGTCGGACGCGAATTTCCAGTCTGCCCTTTTACCAGAGCCTACTTGGTTCACGTCCTCTTGGTCTGTAGGAATTATCCGAACGCCCGGGAAGTGAACCTCCAACAAGCGCTTCAGACATTCCTCTTCATTCTCCGCAAACTCACCCGTTTCAAGCCTGATTGGCCCTAGGCGAGCTTCCGGATTTTTTGCTAGGATTCTATGAAGGAGGGCCGTCCTGGGTATGTTGTTCGTTCCCTCACAGAACTCCCTCCAACCTTCCCGCTTATAATGACTAATCATATTCTTATATTCCTTCCGGGCCTCTCTATATCGGTCCCAGTCAGAAGTCGACTTAGTCTTATACGCCCTATTATACCGCTTCCTAGCCCCTTTCCGAAGGGCCTCCAGGTGCTTGTTCCACCATTGAGCCCCTCTTCCAGTGCCTACCGCGCCAATAGGGCAGTTATTTTCGAACGATGTGATTAGGGCCTTCTGCATAAGGTCTGCGATCAGCTCCAGCTCATCAATCGTCCCATATTTTGAGGGTAGATCCCTAAGTCTTACTCGGAGTTCCTCTCTGAATGGCCCCCACTTGGTATACCTAGGGTTCCTCTTCAGTTGTACCTCCGGCTTCCTGAGGGCCAGCCTAAAGGTAAGTTGCCTGTGGTCCGAGAGTGATTCCTCCGCGGACACTTTCCAGCCTCTCACCTTGTCGACTAGCCCCCTTGAACACAGCGTCACGTCAAGAACCTCCTTCCTGTTTTTGGTTTGGAAAGTAGGAATATTACCTCGATTTAAGATCTCTAGATCCGTGCCCGCCAGGTAGTCCAAGAGGTCCCTACCTCTCTCATTGGTGTCCGTGCTTCCCCACACCAAATGGTGTGCGTTTGCATCGCATCCCATGAGTAGGGGGATCCTCCTGTTATGACAATGCCGTACCAGCTCCTCCACCTCAAGCGGTGGAGGCCCTGTTGCAGCATCCCCTGGGAAGTAGGCCGACGCTATGAACACCTCCAGCCTTTCTCCCCTTCTGCCCCTGAGCCTCGTCTTGATAACGACGAGGTCCTTCGAGCACAAATTCGGCACCAACAGGGCATCCAAGCCTTTGACGGCGATGCACGCCCTCGGCGCATTTTCGAGCGGGCCCTTAAATATCGTGCCACAGCCCCCCCAACCCACTAATCTTCTCCCTGTATAACCAGGGTTCTTGGATTAGGGATATCCCTGTTTGCATCGTAGTCATGCACATGGTTAAAACCGCCGAGGCGCCTTTGCTACGATGCAAATTAATCTGCGTACATGTGTAACGAGCAATACTGTACATTGCTCATTACATACGCCCACTGTACACGCGTCTCGACCCTCGAAGTCACGTGGTGAGAAACAGCGCTCCCCACTATTCCCTCTCTACTCGACCACACTCGAGCAAGCCCATATAAGCGCGCACACAACAGGATTTCAGCAGTTCGCCGAGGAGCAGCTCCGCTGATACTCGGTGCAACTCACTGGTTTCCCTAGTACCTGGCGCACCTATGCTAGGCAAACCAGGAACCGACCATCGACCGGCACTAGGAGTTAGACTCGCTGGATTCGTGGGTAACTGGTGCAACTATGCCCACCAATCCAGTCATAGGTTAAGCCGGTTTTGGAGGCCGACATAACCTATGACTGGATTGGTGGGCATAGTTGCACCAGTTACCCACGAATCCAGCCATAGGTTATGTCGGCCTCCAAAACCGGCTTAACCTGGGCTTTCTCCTAGCAGAAGATTTCCGTCCAGGAAGTCCATCCAAACACGTGGGTAACTGGCGCAACTATGCCCACCTGTTGGACCAAGGTGATCCAGCCTCAAAACTGGCCTACCTAGGGCTTCCTGAACCTTCCCCAAAGACCGACTTACGGACCCGCTCAATTCATGGGTAACTGGCGCAACTATGCCCATCAATTGAGTAAAGGTGACGTCGGCTTAAAACCGGCCTAAACCTGGGTCAGACTAGCAATCCCCGTTAAAGCCACACCGACCATCCAAACCGACTGAAACTAGACTAGACTAGAACCGCCGCGAAACGTCTTTACCGACCGTAGAAAAATTCTCCTCACCCCTCTCTCTCTCACCGCACCGCTTACCGCTAAACCGAGAGAGACGGGCTCAGAGAACAATTCTCACCACGCGACCGGCGCTTTATTACCGCTAAACTAATATATATATTTTCTATTAAATAACTGCTTTCAGGTATCAACCTGATTCCTACACCGCTCACACTCGCACTGTACGCTTTCAGCTCTCTCTCTCACTCCAATTATACGTCTCCATTCATTGCTTCAAATTAAACATTTTTCACAAAATTACACATTAAAAAGATTGTTAACTTTTTTTCATTCCAACTACACTTATAATAGTTCCTAAATTAGAAATGTAAAATTATAGGAAATAAACATCATTTGTCTTTAAAAATATAAATCCGTTTTGTGCGTTTTATTTACCCTTAAAAACGACCCTGGCTGACTGAAGCATCCGATAGGGTAAATGCATAGAAAAACGCATCGTTACACATGGAATGTCCGAGCCAGCCATTAAAAAGACTAGTCCGACGCACTCTCCGTCGCTCCTCGTCCACCGTCTCAAGGGTGCCTCCCGAAGGGCCCCCTCTTGACGGCTTCCCTTTTTCAGAGGGCCCTTTACCAGAGCCCCCCTGTGAAGTCCCTTTACCAGAGCCCCCCTGTGAGGGCCCTCTACCCGAGCCCCCCTGTCCAGAGGGCCCTGGCTGAGAGCCCCCGTCCAAAGTCCCTGATACAGAGCCTTCGGATGTTTTACCTTTTTTACCTTGGCGATTCATAAGAATTCCCACGAGTAGCTAGGGATATAAACAAACCATCCATGCAGAGCCCCGCATGCATGGATGAGGCCTAAAATAAGACGAGATTCAGCCTGGTTTCCCGAATCCACCGTTTAGAACACCTCCAGCCCCACCTCCGACGAGCCCGCAGCTGTCCAAGACAGCCCCGGAGTCACCGATGATGGGGTCGGATTTTGGTAACCCTGGTGCCATTCAACCCTCGACACGGTCGGTCACATCTTAGTTTGGGGGCCCGAGGACTCGCGCCCTCAATATTCTGAGGTGTGTGGCCAAGACCTCCCAGAAGGATCGCTCCTTTGTTCAGATCCAACGGGCTGTCAGCCTCTCTGTTCCCCAGAGTCCTTGGGCCTCTCAGCCCAGATCTTCTGGTTCGCAGCTCCCGAGGTGACAGCCCGTATAGACCCTTAAGCCCTCCCACCAGCTACAAGGTCACGTGATCCCTAGGGAGGGACTACAGATACATACAAGGATAGAAAAAGATAGATAGATTGGTGGATGCAAAGTGTACATTTAGCAAGGATAGAAAATCTCTGTCCTTCTTTATCAAAAAATTTCTATCCTTTTCTATCCTTTTACTTCCAATAAGGGCTACTAAAAATGCATATATTTTAGTCTTCGCCTTTTTCTTATATGACTGTTTTTGAGAAAAATGCAAAAAAGTATAATAATAAGACAAGTACTAATAAATACACTAATAATAATAAATAACTAATACACTAATAAGGCAAGTACTCTAGTAAAGAATATAGTCTAGGGGGCTTCCATAGTAGGGTGGCTCTTAATTTCAAAGATTGAATTTTTTTGCGCTACCCTCCAGTTTGTTTACACTTTATGCAGAAATAATTCATGTAAAATGTAAACATAATCGGACTAAGAGAAAGGGTGCTCCTGAGCGGCCCATGGGCACCTTAGTCTGATTAAGCTCAAATTTTACCCGAATTATTTCTACATAAAATGAAACCAAACTGTGGGTTAGCGCTGAAAAAATCGCAAAAAGAATAGTTACCAAAACTAAATAAGAGCCTTAGAGTCGTCCTATGGTATAAGAAGTCCTCTAGATTATCCTCTACCAGAGTACTTGGAGTAGCTTTATTCGTGCCATACTTTTTCGCATTTTTCTCGAAAACAGTTAGTCATACAAGAAAAAGTCGTAGATAAAAATAAGTGCATTTTAAATAGATCTACAACTTTTGTATGAAGCTTTTTTGTATGTGACGTGCGCCGAGGAAAGGGGTCTAAGGCTGCAAAATTCAATTTTGAGGTTTTTACACTTTTGGATAGTTTTTGAGTTTCTCTTTTTAATGAAACCATCAAAAAAAAATCCGAGCATTACTTTTGCTAATAATTGGGTTGTTAGGTACGCGAGACCTATTAGGTCGCATCTATCCGCTCGACTTCGAACGCTCGTCCTGTAAAATCTTCATTTGCAGCTTTAGACCCCTTTCCTCGGCGCACCACATATAATTAAAATTTTGCAAAATAAACAACAATGGCGCTATTGGTTTTTCCGTATCTTGGATGTTTAAACAAAAATTGTTTAAACAATTAAGAAATCATTTTTTGTCTTGAAACTTCTTCTATTAGTTTTTATATTATTAGAAATGAAGTCTACAAAAACAATAAAAACAAAAAAAATGTCGATGGACTTACAGGTTTTTTTTTTTTTTTTTTTACTTACAGTCAGTTTTTGATGCTATATATACCTATCTCGAAAAGTATCAACTTTTTCAAAATTCTGTTTATTGAGATAAATCTTAAATGTACTTTCTCATTTCTTTTTCATTTTAAAAATTCGAATTTTGAAAAGATTTCTGCGCTCTTCTAAACAATTTTTTCCCATAGCACTAATTCTTTTGCCGCAACACCTTTCAATTGTTAAATAATAGTTAATAGTTTATTTAGAATATGTATGTTCTTCGTTAAGAACTGACAAGTAAAAAAAGTGAAATTTGGAAAACTGAAAAATCGCAAGCCTATACCGTCACCCCAATGTAAAAATTAAATAAAACATTTCGAAATAAATATTTTTAGGTGATATTATTGGAATATTGTTTATTGATAATTACTACAAAAGGACGTGTGAAATCGTTCAAATCTGATTCATTATGTAACATTATACTACATTGCACAACATTATATAACATTATATGACATTATATAAGATTATGTAACATTTTTTAACATTATCTAATATTATATAGCATTATATAACATTATAAAACATTTCTATTATATTATTATATTAAAAAATTCGCATTCTTCATTTTTTTCTCTATATTGCATGACGTCCGTAAGAGACGGATTAGCCTCGGTGACGGAATAGCCCCGCTCTCACTTAATAATAATGTAAAGGACCCCAATAATTGGCTACAACGATTATTTATTATTACTATTCGGTAGAACCTATTGTACAATACCCATTTCATTAAAAATCCCCTATTAGAGAACTTTTCGTCAATCAATGCATATATTGCTCCATAGGAGATGTTGTCAAAGTATTTCGGGCTTAAAAAATAGTCCTCAAAATATCTTTCTCTAATTATAGCAAACGCATAACATTCACATAGTATGTGATGCGCTGTTTCCTCAGAGTATCTGCACTTACGACACCGAGGATCGACCGCAAATCCCATCGTGTGTAGGTGTTTATTCAGGTGACAGTGGTCAGTTAATACTTCCCTCAAGATTTTCACCTGTTTCTTCTCCATATTCAACAGATGCTTTAATTTACTTGAATATGACGTGCTGATGTATTTCTTCGAGTGCATTAATTCCTTGGTTTCATCCCATCGCCTTGCATATAACAGTTGTGTCCATTCCTAAACTGTTCCTCTGGACACAACATACGATACAATGCAGTAGGGTTACAGTTCAATAATGGGCATTTCAGCTCCCTTTTTTGCCAATGCATCCGCCTTCTCATTGCCTAACATATTTTCATGACCAGGCACCCAGATTAGTTTTACGCAGTTGGCTGCCGATGCCTGAAGAAGGATCTGAAGATAATTCTATACTAACTTGGTTGTAATCTCCTGAGAGTCAAGGGCTTTTAGTTCAGCCTGACTATTAGAGCAGATATAGACATGCTGGCATTTATATGCTCGCATGCAAATCTCTTCAAGACACGTCTTTATAGCAATCACCTTAGCTTAAAATACTATGGGGAATCTTCCAAGTGCTATCGAATTTTCAGCCCTTGGTATACTCCCACATATTCCAGCTCCAGTGCCTGAGGAGTCTTTAGATCCATCCGTGTACCAGTGAGACCCCCGGCTTAAACATTGCCTCTCGTTTCTGTTTAGCATGCCATATTTCCCTATCTAGGAAAATCACTTTAAAGGGCTTCATGAACGAAAGTTTTCTAACCATAACGTCAGATTCCATATCCAAGACATTGTTTTCACAAAGATTGTTCCTCCTGATCCTGTTCAAGTAAATCCTTTCAACCTAACTGTCGAGTCTATGGGCCTCCACTGACGCTTGCTTTTTAATTAGAAGAACCAATGGAGGCAGCACCAATAGTATTTCCAACGATACAGTCGGTGTGGATTTCATCGATCAAAAAATTGACAGATAGAACACTCTCTTTAGGTTTTGTAGTTGATTTTTACAGCCCGTCAGATTTGTCCTTGGTTCCCATATGATTGACGCATATGTAATTATTGGCCTGATTATCATAGTGTATAACCAATGTATTACATTGGGTTTCAGTCCCCAATTTTTGCCTACCGCGCCTTCCAACGACAGCTTCCACGTGTAATTTCCATGTTAGCTTGGGGTTATATATAACTCCCGGGTATTCAGCTAGCTGATGTCGAGAATTCAACCAACTTGCCATAAAATCACAAATTTAATTATTACCAAACAAAGTTGACTAAATTTAGCCAACGAGAGCACACCTATCTATTGTTTCAACTGCGCCTACAAATCTAGTGATTTTTGCAATTTCCCCCTGTGCACTTTAAGGGTTAAGGAGATACCCGAAATGAGAAATAAATCCAGGTTTTAGTGCAATTTTATTTATGAGTATGCATTCATATGGGCAGATTGATGTTTAATTGTGGTTTTGTTTTCTAAAAAAAAATAATGCCTTTATAGTTGTATACAGTACTATTTGAAATAACCGATCAATTAATTATTATGAAATTAATTGATTAGTCATAACCCAAAAAAACATTTCCAATGTAAAAATTTGGAGGTGAGGGCTCTCATTAGAAAACGTATCAAAAAAAAAAAAACAAATTTTTCGCATATGCTCAGTAAGGGCTATACTCCATTGGAGTTATTTATGTGATAAGGTTACGCATGAAAATGTTTATTAAATGTTTATTACAGGTTTCTCATATTGAAATTACAACAGAATCATACCCCTCGTAACACGAAATATTCCCTTAATATTACAGCAATATTTCTTTGCAAGATTCGGAATATTGCATGCAATATTGCATCAATGTGTCTGCAATTAGGAAATGTCCGCACTTTGCAATATTGAGGATGAATATTGTTTGAATATTTATTTGAAAGATGCTTTGTATTTGCTTGAAAGTTGCTGGAACGTTTCACTGCAATATTGTGTAAATATTTCATTGCAAGATATATTTTTGCAAAATGAAAGTGGCTCGAATGTTGCATGGCAATATTATCTCAATATTTCATAGCAAGATATTTTTTTCGCAAAATGAAAGTGGCTTGAATGTTGCATGTCAATATTGCCTAATACTTTATTGCTACATTTTTTTGCAAAATGAAAGTGGCTAGAATTTTGCATGGCCATATTGCCGTAATATTGCAAGTCTCGTGCAATGTTGTATTTGATGAGAAAATTGCTCCAGAAAATGGCTATACTGAAATTGACTACATATTGATTGAAGATAATGAGCTCAGATATACTTTCAGACATACCGAAAGTATATCTGAACCAAAATCGAATGACGAAGACTTTCAGGAGTCTGATCAAGACAGCGACAGTGAGGATTAACATGAAGTAAATCATTACCCTAGCGAAAGCTTCGGATAGAAATGCATTCCGAATCAATCCGAATCACTCCGGAATTTGTGTCCGAACCAAACAGTTTCATTCCGATCTAATCTGAAGGAAGTTTTCAATCCGAATTAATCCGAAGCCCATTCAAAATCTATCCGAACATTTAATCCGACTGAATCCGAATCAATCCGTCAATCCGAATGAGTCAGAATTAATCCGAACTTTCAATCCGAATGAATCCGGTCAATCCGAACGAATCCGAACTTTCAATCCGAATGAATCCGATTTAATCTGGTGTATCCGAACCAATCCGAATGAATCCGAATTTTTCGGATTCATTCGGATTAGTTCGGATAGGCCGGATTAAATCGGATTCATTCGGACTAAAAGTTCGGATTAAGTCGGATTAATTCGGATTGACCGGATTGATTCGGATTCAGTCGGATTAAATCTTCGGATAGAATTTGAATGGGCTTCGGATTAATTCGGATTGAAAACTTCCTGCGGATTAGATCGGAATGAAACTCTTTGGTTCGGACACAAATTTCGGAATGATTCGGAAGCTTTCGGATTGGTTCGGAATGAATTTCAATCCGAACCTTCCGCCAGGGTAAATAAATGAAAGCGTGCCAAAATATGGTCTACGAAATCGTCAAAATATTAAGCCACATCCAAGGTATCAGGATTATCTTATGATTGTCGAAGTTGAAGATATTTCTGTTGAAAGTGCTTTGAAAGATCTCAGATGGAAAAAAGCAATGTAGAAAGAAATCGACTCGTTGAAGCATATATGAAATCTTGGGATTTAGTTGACTTGCCGGAAGGCCGCAAGACATTTACATGCACGTAGATTTTACGTGAAAAGCTGATGGTCGTCTGAAGGCTCGTGTTGTTGTTCGTGGTTTTGATCAGAAACCAGGAATTGATTGTAGCGAAACGTTTGCGCCTGTGGCCAGACATGCCAGTATTCGCTTGCTATTGAGTCATGCTGCAATTAAAAATTGGCATATTTTTACTTTTGACGTGAAGACAGCATTCTTAAAGGGCGACTTGTCTGAGCAGATTTACATGTTTCATATATGGTCTCAAACAAGCTTCAAAAGCTTGGAATTCGAAATTCACGAGTTACTTGGAGCGTCTAAAGTTTGAAAACACTGATGATGATCCATATGTTTTCTACAATCAATCAAAAACAGTGATTGTATCACTATATGTAGATAATGGCTTGATAATAAATAATTGGTCAAGATGAAAGTGAAGTCCAAGAAGTTCTCTCTAAATTGGCAAGAAAGTTAGAAATCTTTTTTGAAATTCTGAAGCAAGGAAAATTGTTTTACATTGGCATGGAATTTTCTTTGATGAGAAATAGTATACTTGTTACGCAAACGAAGTAGACTCAAAATATTTTATCTCGTTTTGGTTTTGAAGAAGCTTGTCCAGTTTCAACGCCTATTGAACCAGGAATGTTAACTGAGAAGAAAGTTAATGATCAAGCATTACATAATAAATCATATCTTGAGATCGTAGGAAGCTTACTGTACTTATCAACTATATTACCACCCGACATAAGCTTCACTGTAAATTTTTTGAATCGTCAAGTCAGAAACCCAAGTGTGAGTCATTGGAAGATGATTGAGAGAGTTTTCCGGTATTAGAAGGTAACATTTAACTTTGGTATATTCTTTGACAAAAGAATATATATTATATATTCTTTCATAAAAGCGGGCAGGTGAGTGACTGGAAATGCTCGAGTCCAGATTAACTAAAAATGGAATGTTACGTATGATTCTGTTGTAATTTCAATATGAGAAACCTGTAATAAACATTTTCATGCGTAACATTATCACATAAATAATTCCAATGGAGTATAGCCCTTACTGAGAGCATGCGAAAGATTTGGTTCTTTTTTGGTACGTTTTCTAATGAGAGCCCTCACCTCCAAATTTTTACATTGGAAATGTTTTTTTGGGGATATGGATATTTTTTGGTAAACCACTGTCAACCGCCACTGACTTACTGTAATTTTCTAAAGTTACGTTATATTAATTTAACCGTGATTTATTATAATTTAACATATTTGGTTATCTTTGCGGGATTGTTAGCCTTGCGATGGTTACGTTTGCGGGATTCGAGTGTACACTCAACGATCGTTTTTAAAAGTCCTCACTAAAATCTCAGCCAATCGAAAGCGAAGAAATTTCCCTAAGTAATATGGCTGCTATACAATGATTTCCCCTTACTGACGTCGCGTCGGCCAACGTCCCGCAGTCAGGGGCTCCATCCATATATTCTTACATTCATGACTCTAACCCTTACCTTACTGTACAGTATGATTCATGTATGCCTTCCTTCGTGGGCGTGTCAACCCAACCCTGGTTTCCATTTGAATCTTATAGAAACCAGGGTTGGGTTGACATGTTTGGGGGAAAGGCATACATGAATCTTACTGTACATCATAACCAGGGTTGTGCAGTGATTTGTCACTACTCACTCGGAGTTTTTTTACGTATTTTACACGGTTTTCTACTTATGTAAATTACGTATTTTACGTAGAAAACCCCCCCCACTATATATGAACTTGATGTTTTCGACGTATAATACTTAGTAAATTACTGTAAAAAACCGTGTAATTTACCTAAGGTATTTTACTTACCCAACCGTGATCATAACACACAACTCACAGACAGACGGATACAGTACTTACTAAAACAATGACAAAATTTGACGCGGATTGTAGGAATCTACATTATCAGAGCGTCGCCTGATTTCCTAAAAAATTTTTTCGAGGTATTCGTAAACACGACAAATCTAATTTATAAGTTTTGCGACTTTTTTAAGGGAAAAATTATGTGAGGGATCACGTGACCTCATGGGGAGATCATCATGGGGTCACGTGTGCCCTCTCGACCACGTGACCTCGATTACGTGACCCCTCTCGATCACGTGACCGAGAGGGGTGTCATTCCGCCGCTGTGTCAGGAATCCATTGCTATGGATTCATGGGTCATGTGACTCCCATGACGATACTCCCTTCATGGCCTCTTGATCATGTGACCTCCATGACGATACGCCCTTATTGCCCTCTCGATCACGTGATCCCATGACTATACACCCTTCTTGGCCCCTATCTATTAATGGACCATATGACGATACGCCCTTCTTGGCCTCTTGATCACGCGACCCCATGACGATACGCCCTTCTTGGCCTCTTGATCATGTGACCCCATGACGATACGCCCTTCTTGGCCTCTCGATTACGTGACCCCCATGACTATACACCCTTCTTGGCCCCTATCGATTAATGAACCATATGACGATAATCCCTTTTGACCCCTATAGATCAAGGGACCCAATGACGATACGCCCTTCTTGAACCATATAAATCAAGGGACCATATGAAGATACGCCCTTCTTGACCCCTATAAATCAAGGGACCATATGGCGATACGCCCTTCTTGACCCCTCTCGATCAAGTGACCCCCATGACGATACGTCATTTTTACCCCTATAGATCAAGGGACCCAATGACGATACACCCTTATTGACCTCTATCAATCCAGGAACCCTATGACGATACGCCCTTCTTGACCCCTCTCGATCACGTGACCCCTCATGACGATTCTTGACCCCTATCGATTAAGGGAGTCTATGACGATAAGCCATGACGATACGCCCTTCTTGGCCTTTAAAAATTGGAGCAATTGTAATGCTGATAAGAAATTTAAGTATTAATGATGAGCTTTGTAATGGAACATGTTTGAAAATTTTAGAATTACGTAAATTTAATATTAAAGTTATGGTCATTACTGGTACTAAAAAAGGAACTACGGCTTTCATACCACGAATAACTTTAGATTCTGGAGAATTTTCTTCTTTACCATTTATTTTATATAGAAGACAATTTCAAGTTGTTTTAGCTTTTGCAATTACAATAAATAAATCTCATAGACAATTATATGTATCTCCATCCAGATGTAAAAATCGTGATAAATTGTTTATTGAAAATAAATCAGAAGATGAAAAAATTATTAAAAATATTGTTTGGAAAGAAATTTTTGATTAAAAATTAACTATGTTCTATTGGTCTCATATTATTTTTTTTCTCATTTTTTTTAGATATTTTGGTTATATTATATATGTATATGAGCAGTTTAATACAATTTTTTTACAGATTTTTGAGATGCAATATTTATTACTACTACGTAGTGCATCTTGGAAACAATTTCATTGAATTTTAAATTATAGTCATAATGGTTACTATATTTATTCATAAATATAATTGGCAAAAAATCAATAAAAAATAATTAATTCTTTGTTTTAATTAATATTTTATTTAATCATGTAGGGTAAAGGAACCAATTACCGAGGGCGCACCAATTGTCGAGGATCGCCAGATATTTTTTATGATAACTAGTAAATTACAAGAAAAAGGAAAATAAAATCAATATTATAATAATATAGGTATTCTAAACTAAAAACTCTAAAAAACTCCATATTTTTAGAAGAGAAATTCATTCCGAATTTAATATCCGTAGCAGAGTCCCTCATGAAATTGTCTAAAATTCGCCATTTGCGTAATATTTTAGATTGGCTGGATCAGAAATTGTAAAGCACATATTTGGTTACTTTAAAGTCATTCTTTATATTTAAATGTCACTATACTGATTAAGATGAATCAGTCTTTTTTTCAAATAATTATATTATTAGAAAAAATGACATTTAGTATTTTAAAAAATAAATCATCGGTTAATTGGGGACAGTTTTCCGCAAAGCTCCAATTCTCGATTATCCACCTCGAGAAATGGGGATATCGATTTTTTCATCCATACCCCATTTGTCGATGTACTGAATATATTTGAATATCGATGATTAGGTTAAGATGGTTATGTTGACATAAATTTTTGAATTATTGGTTAGGTTTGTCACGCCGCGAAATGCACACTCGACAAATGGTTCCAAGCCCTCGAGCGATTGGAAAATTCACCTCGAGAAATGGTGTTTTCGACTCATTTCTCTTTTTCACAATTTTTGTCTTAAGTTCTAAATTTCTGAAAAAAAAATACATACAGAAATGAAAGTTCGACAAATATTCTGTCCAACCAAATAAGTTTCAAAGTTGTAGGAGTTTTCGTTTATAAATAGAAGGATAGAGAATTTTGAGATTGACTATTTCCTCGACAATTGGTTCCCTTACCCTAATAATAATATTAATTAAATAATAATATCAATGATAGAAATCATAGAACTACACAAAATTCTATTGGGGGTTGAACATTAGTCGAAATGGGGTGTAGGCGCGCGAAGCGCGCAGGGGGGCGAAGCCCCCCTTGTATATATATATATTTTTTTTTAATTACTTTAAATTTAAATAAAGAAGAAAACTAATTTACTTAAGGTTTTATCGACCTTAAAGAAAACATTCTCATCAGGGCACAGACGCTTCGCGCTCGATATTTGATGTCAACCATAATCAAACTTCGCGCTTCGCGGTCGGCTTTGTTTAACAATACTTTTTACTATTAAAACGAAAACTACTTATTCCATCAAAAAATTATCAATGGAGGATTTGTAGATCTTTTTAAGACCAATAATAATGTTCTTATAATTTTCTCTGTATCACGCGTTATTTGGTTCAAAATTTGAATTTTCGATTTTTCAAGAAAATTCAAAAAGTTGTTATACCAGTCTTGTAAGGCGTTCAAAAAGAAACATTTTTCACTTTTAGACTTTTTTTCATATCGTGTGTCGATTGTCTTCTAATTTAAGTTTTCGTTCATTTTCTTGAATTTTCGAAATGTTGTAAGTCTGACAATATTTTTTTTTTATCGAAAAAAGTTATAATGATAAATTATGTTACGAACCAATATTTTGAAATATCTAGAGCAAGTCCGGGTAAGAAATATTTAAGATATTTAATAGGCAGGTCGGGAGTATCAGAAAAGAAATAGAATGAGTTAATTTTAAAATGATTCATTCTATTAAATTATTTTGCGGAACTCGTGATCTCCTGTCCTCATCCGAGGATGAAAGCTGTCATCTTTATGGGAGAAATAAATAACGACAATTTGTTCAACACTTGAGATAAATAATTATATATTCTGTAAACCCCTTATTAATCTAGCTATCCTCTTAATTCTCGAGAAGCAGTCACACAATAACTTTATTATTAATATTGAAGATTTGACATAATATGTAAAATTAAAGATAAGGTTTGGAGAGATAAATTGGAACGATACAACGTTCTCGCTTACCAAATTCGTAGTCTAGACTTATCCTACCATTAGGGACGAAAAGGAGGAGCTCAATTTTGGTCCTTTTCTTCCCTACTGGGCCGTGTTATAATGTTGTCGTTGATGCAAAAGCACAACTAGAGTTCTTTTGGAATTTTCTCGCGGCACTCACATATATTTATAGGATTTACCGCGAATATTCCTCTCCCATGCTTCGCGTCTTTCACTAGATTTATATGGAAAAGCACAGTAGTTGGCTTTTAACCAAAAGGCGTGAGGGCTATTAAATCCCTACACCCATTTCTACGTGTTTCCATATAAACCCAGTTAATTGTTTATAAATTCTAATTCTTGCTCGTTTTGAGATTCGAGCCCGACTTAGAATTAAACACACTTTTAAAAATTGATTGGGAAAGATCTGTCGGAAAGAAATTTCAGAATGAAATTTCCTGATCGCGAGGGCCGTTTCCACGTGAGCTCATGCCAAATGAAATAGATGTTGCACAGTTTATTGTATTAGGAGTTACACTTTGATAGACTATCTCTAGGCTCTTGACTGTGACTCTGACTAAACTGCGTCTGCGACTCTCTTTAAGCTCGACGAACACGTTCTATTATAGGCCATCCACTCCTAAAAAGATATCATGGAAGGAGTACTTTCATTTCAAATTTTCCTGAGATATTCTAGATAATTTTATAAGATTTTGGAACATTTTCTTATCACAGAAAAGTTTTGGCTAGAACTAACCCTGCAAGTGTACCGAGGTCTTCGGGTGACTGGCAAGTACTAGATTCCACTTTTATTTTGCACTGTCCTTGATACGCTTGCAGGTCTGAATTTGCTTGTCAAGTTTTTCTATAGCTTGGAAAATTCCAACGAAACGTCGTATAGAAAACGAAAAGTGTTTTCTGAAAATGAAAAATTTTCGGCCTGCCGTTAGTCGTATATAACATTGTTTATACTATTTAATATCAAATTCCTTTTGTAACTATTTCAGACATAAGAAGGTCCTATTAAGAACATGGACTCTGAACTAGTTGTGTCTTACCAAAAAAAGTTAGGACCCGCACCGATAGCCTCTTTTGAAGACTTGAGTGACGAGATAGAAAATGTAAGTATGCTAAGCTTAAACCTTCAAATTATTTTTTCAACTATTTCAGCTTTCTAGAGTACTTTACATCTGATGCAAATTGTTATTTTAAGAAAATCCAAATGGTTCTTGGAATTTTCCTGCAGGGAGAAACAACGATGCAAAAGTTGGAAAATACTAAAGTAATAACTCCCGTCACTCCAGTGAGTTCTTTGAAAACACCAAGCACACCTCGGATTGACATCAGCCGAGCTAGTAGTTCATCGCATCATGAAGATAGCAGCAATTCTAGAGAATCTTCACCAGAGAGGGAATTACTTGCTGGTACGTATGAAAAAACCATTTAATTAAATTACTATGTAACGTAAGATTTTTCTTTTAAAGCATATAATTACTTTGATATCCATTTGAACATGGCTTCAAAAATTCTTATGAACTTTTTACTGTGATCTCAAGATTGGTTAGTAGCCCGGTAAGAAGGCGAGCATTAGAATGCATAGAATGGCATTTAAGGGTGATAACCCTTTCGACTTTTAGGACAGAGTGATCGAGTAACCTCTCTCTTCCTGCCTCGTGGCGTGCACGGAAACAGGCAGCGCCACGAGACTACAATTACTAATTGACTTTACTAGGTGGTAATAATGGTATAGTAGAATGCATGAATGCCTTCGCTTTTAAACATGTCAATCCAACCCTGGTTTCCAAAAATTCTAATGGAAACCACGGTTGGGTTGACACGTTTACAAGGGTAGGCATTCCTGCATTTGAGTGTACAGTACCCTGCATTAATGCCTTCCCTTGTAAACATGTCAACCCAACCCTGGTTTCCAAAAGATTTTAATGGAAACCAGGGTTGGGATGTCATGTTTATAAGGGAAGGCATTAATGCAGGGCACTGTACAATGCCAACGACCGATAACACTGGTCAACAAAATATGACCTATGTGGGGTTGGAATGAGATATATCATTTCCATGTTAGTTTTCTGTGCTGAATCCAAATCTGAACTCCGTTTTTTCCCAGCATGTCAAGTTTTTGAGATTTTTTGAGTTAAATATTTTTTCAAAAAATCACAAATCGTGTGATAAAATGGTGAAAAAAGTTTTTTCACGCAAAACAAGACATGAATTCGATGCGTTTTTTAACGCAGAATCCATTGGTTTCTTTCTTTTTTTGATATCTCATATAGTTTCTAAGATAATTAAAAAAAAAACTAAAAAAAAACACGAGAAAAAATGGTTTTACAAAAATCCTTATATTTAACTGAATAAATTTTATTTTTTAGTCACTGTGGTCTCATTCTCTTCTTTTTTTAATGTGAAAAAAATTGATAAAAAATTTACAGTTCCAGCTGTAACGGTTCGAAAGATACATGGCAGAGAACTTGTCTCTTTCTATAGTGTTTGTCAATTTGACGATTTACAAGTACTTAAGGCGAATCATTGTACTGTTTCTTGTGTTTCATTACATTAAAGTCTACAGTATTTGTAATAACAATAATAATCATAACACAATAATTTAAAAAAATACATTTACAAGCTGCTACTACTCCTTAGAAAATTTGTATTTTGCATGCTTGACGGTGATGATCATTTGTTTCATGAGTTATGAGCCTCCAGCTGTAGTCTGCTAAAGAGTTTACACTTCACTTACCTTATGTAATGTTGCAATTTTTGCAACACACAAAGGTCGCGATTTTTTTATTTAATTAGCACTTCTAGGGTCACACAGACTCTCCATGACTCGTTCTATCCTCTGTTATTTTTATTTAATAATTTAAGGCTGATTCGTTTCTTTTTTTTGTTGTACTATTTTCTCGGAGATCAACACCATCTGGAACACAAAGGATCATCGATATCCAAGGAGACGTCCAAGGAGATTGCTTGATACCTTTCGACTCAAGGATTTTGAATATTGTCGCCAACTCTACTTTATCTAGATGATTCATCTTGCGTTGTCTGCGTTGAATTGTCTTGGCTTGATGAGATGGAAGGATTTTGAATATTGCCGCCAAACTCCACCTACGTTGCTTATTGCCAACTCCCTCGTCTTGGTTGCGTTCAAGACGATCACCCGTGTGTACTTTAATGTTCCCATCTCTGTCTTACTCGTGGCTTTATACTGCGTGTAAGATAGAGACAGAAACATTTAAGTGCACACAAGTGGTCGTCTTGAACGCAGCCCTTGGTGATAATTCCTGCGTTCTCTGCGTTGCGTCATCATGGTTTGAGAAGGATTCGCGGTCAATCTCCAGCATAGCTAGTGAGACCTCTATAGCCCAGGCCCGAAGTACTATTATTTGAATTATGTCTTTTTTGCAAGAACTATATTATTGCTTGGTGAGCTGAAATTCATTAATTTAAAGTACTGTCGGAGAAGAAAAACTTCGTTTCATCCATCGATCCATATACTTTTGTATTATTATTGGCAAATAGGCGAGAAATAATACTTGTAGTCTTCCACATTACGCGCCTCATGGTAACTTTTCATCATTCTCTTGTGTAACTTTCCAACCAATCAGAGTCGAGTCCAATCAAAATGGCCGCCTGTCAGAACATACTTATAGAAGTGCAGAGTGTCACTCGTTCTCTTTCCGACAGTGATTCTCGAAGTTGCCAATTGGTCTAGTCACTCTGTATAGTTTTCTTTGTTTTCGAGGACGCAGAGTCTCCTGAGAAATATTTATCTGAATATCTGCAATTGTACAACGATATAGCTGGTAAAGTTTTTCTGTTTTTTTATGGTAAAACCTCTGTTCACTTGGCTAACTATCCTTTTGAGTTGATTTTTCTGAATTATCTAATATATCTTTTATCGAGCACGTGAACACAGAGTTTCATCATGTTGTTGGATTTTGATTTACTTGTTTTTCCCAAAGTGTAATATTTTGCGAGTTATTATTCTGTTGCCGAAATCATTTTTATTGCCGAATTTCTGATTTTGTTCTTTATTGCTGATATTTTTCCCTAATTATCTGAGATGTTAGTCCCCTTTTTCATTGATTTTTCCCCAATTTTGTGATTCGTAGAGTCCCTTTTTCTTTGCTGAATTTCTGACTTAACCTATAATTGTATGTTATGTTAAATTTTGATTAGCTTCATAATTTTCTTTTCTTTTGAGTCATGGAATGTCTCGGATTGAGCATTAGTATTAATTATTAGTTTTAATTACTGATTTTCATTTTTGATTTATATTATTATTATTTTGAATGTCGATTTAATTATGTTTAAGAATTTTACTGAGAATCGATTAGTTTGTTAACGAAACTCTAACTTTTGATTTATGTTGATTCTAACTATTTGAATAAATGCGTTGTGAAACCTTTTAATATGAATTCATCTGAGTGATTGTTTCTTACAAATATGAAACCTTTATCGAATTTAAGAGAACCACCCCCTCTACCAAAATGCGTTGAGCCTTGCTAGCCGAAGGTAAAATTCCGGTTCATTAAATTTCAGGAATAACATCTCTCTTATCTTATATCTTATCTTATGTCGCGTTAATTGAATTTGTTGACCAAGAAAGTCCTAATTCAATTCAATAATAATCGGTTGGCCAAGAAAGCCCTGGTTAAATTAAATTCTATAGTTGGTTGGCCAAGAAAGCCCTAACTATTTCTTATTGTTAGATAATTTTGATTTTGTTTTATTGATCTAAGAAAGATCTGGCGCCAAGGCAAAAATGAAATTTATCTTATCTTGCAAATCCTGAAATTTAGTGCCGAAGGTATATTATTATTCTTCCCAAGAAAATAGTAATATCACACTTAGTATCTCTTTTCGATTTCAGCGATTTCTTGATGAAACTTCTCCCCGTGCTCATCACTGACTGCCCCCAAATTTTCTGAGAAGAAGTCCAAATGCGAGTGAAAAATGTGAACCTTTAATGACATTAGTGACATGTCCACTTTCATTTCCTGGAAGTTCTGCAGCATAGTGTTCACCAGGTGTTTGTAGTTTCTGAATTTTTTGCTTCCCAAGAAATTGTTTATAACAGCTTTTACTGACAACCAAGTTTGTCTCTCACGGTCAATCAAGTTTTCTTCAAAATCACACTCTACCCTACCGAAAATCTAGACGATGCTAGACTCATTCTAGACACATTTTTGTCTAGCCTGAGTCTAGCAGCATTTTATGGCGGTCACTTTGTCTAGGGTTCGTCTAGAACTCATCTAGCAGAGTCTAGTGATGGTTTACCTGAAGTCTGGTACCATGCTTGTGACCAAAAGATTTATTATTCTCTATTGTTTGCCTCGTGACTTCGACAATGCTCATTAGATTTTAGACTACTTGATTATAGTACTTTATCCCTACTGCCCTTTTTCTTTTTAGGTAGCCAAAAGACCTGCAAACTGTAGCCCCTGAATTTCAACAGCGGGGTTCCTTTGTCCGTATTGAGGATTAAAATCCGGAATTATTATTTTTTTAAATTTTGCACCTAACAATTTATAAATATTATATTTGAAAACTGCGAATTTTGACAATTGCAACAATATGTTATTTGCTAAAAAAAAGTTAAGAAATACTGTAATTGTTCAATTCTATACATGCTCAATTTCTCATACAGAAAATTTCAGGGTTTCTGCGAAAAATAATTCAAAATACAGAAAATAGAAAAATAAACTGTTAAAGATGAACTAAGTGGTAAACTATCAAATTAGAGACCTTTAATATCTGTCAATTTCGAAATTGTAATTCTGATTGCAAAATGTAAATAGGTTATATACTAAATATTCGTTTAAGTGTTTACTACATTGGACATTTCCATTCTCATTCCTACAATCCTCTGTAGGTAAAAGGAAAATCGTCCGACTGCTACCCCGGAGACCCGTGTTCGATTCCTGCCAATTTCGTTTTCTTCTAACACGATTTTTCTGTTTCAGCTTATAATAATAATTCTAGTTTTCAGAATATATATGTAATTTATAATGTTATCAATTCTAATTTAAATAAATATAAAATTATGTTTAAAATGTAATAATATTTATATTCGGTTTTGAGTTTGATAAAATGTGGAGACTTGTGTGAAAAAGCTAAGCCCTTCAAAGCTTGCAATACGTATATGTTTGGGAAAATTCAAAACAAGACCAGACTAGACTAACTCTAGATGTGCAGTATAAGACTCGATCTTGTACTAGATACGCACTAGACTCATTCTAGATGGGATTGTTCCACTCAGGTTGTAATTGTTTTGAATTGCAGATGCAAACTTTCGCATTTCTGCCCTCCGCTAATCAAGGAGTTCTATTCTAGACTATGTAATAGCCCTAGTAATATTGGATTTTCCCAATTTTTAAAAATTAGTCTCATTCCTTTGAACAGACTGAGATATTTCTGATAACTCAGAAAGTTAATCTTCAAATTTAACAATAACGATTTTCTATTTAATTAGACTTTAAATTGACAAACTCAAAGTTTATTATAAAAACGAATTAGTTTTTTAACAACCCTTAGCATTAAGTTTGCTTGCGTTGTGTCCTCTTCGAAGTTGACAGCTGGTTATACCTCCTTGCTGACTTTTATTGTAGTAATAATTGTCAAGAAGTTGACAATTATCTCGATGAGAAACAGTGGGAGAGAGCCCACACGGAAAGAAATTAAAGAAAGCTGCTGAAAAGTCCTAGTTAATGCAGCGCCACTGTCGCTTTGGTTAACAGCAACACCGTTTTGGGTTAGCTGCTGTACTTTTAGGGGCAGCAGCGTGCCTTATCCGAACTGACCAGGACAGCAGCGTGCCTGACCAGGGCAGCAGCGTGCCTTAATTGGGAGAACAGTCGTCATAAACAGAGGACGCACTACAGTAGTACATACTGTTGAACGCATCAGTGGTACCTATGAGTGTCGCTGCTGTCTTTAATTTCTTTCCGTGCAGTTATGAAGAATATGTGGATAACGCATGAATGAGCGTTATCGCAAAGTCGAAGAAAAGTTGCTTCCTTCAAGAGTAACTAAAATTAGCTTCTAGACGATCATAATATGTAGAGACAGAGTGTCTAAACTACTTAAACGAACAAAGATGGGGCTAACATTCCAATCTTTGTTTTCGAATCCATGAATCATCCAATTGTTCTTAAGAGTGTGTGTTCACGTACAATTGTAGTCACAAAATTCAACAAGCTGTTCAATTTTTACACATCAAATTGACGGTAAATAACGTAGTATGATGTCTCAACGTTTACTTCAGAGTTCAAAAAGGATGTAAAATACAAGGAGAAGTAACAAAACCCAGCTTTCCCGTCTTATGTAAGCAACCGAGCATAATTTTTAAATTTATCAGTCACAGAGCCATCTTGAAACTTTCAGGATTTCACTACCCATTTTACACTCAAACACCGTTTTTGATATTTTATGAACCGAACGAAAACCACCACACATCCCAGACGAGCCCCCAAATGTTTGTTAGTCTTAACAGTTCCTCGTTGGTCAAAGGATTCCTAGATTTTGTTAAACATGAGGTGGTAGGGTTCACTTGTAATATTCACTTTTAATAAAAAATTAATAACTTTTTTTACTTCTCGTTTAAAGCAGTTTCATAGTAACACCACTCTCAAATAAATCCTACTACTCAGTATTTAATCAAATTACAATACATATTAATGTGACGAGATAGGCACCTGGTTCGGTACTGGGTCTCTGGCTTACTGGCTCATAGAATGATTCATCAGACAGTCATAAGAATAGCTCTTCATTAAATGCGTATACATGTGAGCACTCATACCAGAATAATTCTCTCTTTTCTAATTCTTAACAAACAGAAATAAGCAAATGAGTTATGATTGTTAAGAAAATAATACCTTTTCTTTATTCCAGAGCTAATGCTGTTTGCTAATGGAGCACAGTATCTTAATCCTTCGGTTTTTAAAATTTCCATCTTGTTCTGTACTTCGGAAATGACGGGTAAAAAGGATACGCCATGTACAGTATTCGTCATATATGCCTTAACATTTGTCACTAGATTTTTGCACGCATTCAATGTAAAATCCTAGTGACAAATGTTAAGGCATACATGACGAACACTGTACATCTCCTTTTCACCTTGCAAGATGTCTAATGCCTTGACCAATGGTGCCATTACCTAACAAATAATAGTATACATTGTGTAATAAATAGACTAAATTTAGTAAGGAGTAATAGCATTACCTTGTAATACCCTCTCAAGAACTGAAGTTCCTGAAGGGTCAATCTCGGAAGGCCACAAAAATCGAAACATTCATCTAATTTTTCCATATCATATAAAGTCAATTTATTCACCTGTTTGGTCGAGTTCCACCTAATGAAAAAATTCTCGTAAACACTTCGCAAACATTAAAACCACTGTTATAATGTTTTAAATATATTTTATTATCCATTTCTTAATGGAAATAAAAATATATTAATATTATTAAATACACCGGCACACAAAAAAAAAAGTGATCTGTACTTTTGACCAAACCCACCTATCTTTATGTATTTTTTCGCGCTGAATCCGAATCTGGAGTCCGCTTAAGCCCTACACATCTAGATTTTGAAGAAATTGCAAAAAGAAGCTAAAAATTACGAAAAATCACTTCAATAAGAACAAGAAAATTCGGAAAAATTTTTTTTGGCCCGGATTAAGGGTGTTTCTTATGTATTTTTATGCACTGAATCTGAATCTAGAGTTTGTTTAAACCGTACACCTCGACATTTTGAGTAAATTGCCAAAAACAGGTAGAAATTGCGAAAAATCGCGAAAAGTGACGAAAGATCACTTTAGTGAGTATGAGAAAATTCGGAAAAAATTTTTCTGACTTGGATTGCAGGTATTTCTTATGTATTTTGATGTGCCGAACTCGTTTCTGAAGTTTGATAAATTCTATTACTTACCGATATAGCCAAAACCGTGCAAAATAGCTAAAAAAAAAAGAAATTGGAGAAAATTTGAGAAATACGGTAAACAGAAAACTAGAAATCATGAATAGCACTAAATCTTGAACTAATTTGGCTCTCACACTTTTTTTCTCTTGTAGCGAACTCTTTTCTCTTCAAATGACCTATGCAACGGGTTTCTTTTTCTCTTTTTTGTCTCTTGATTTGTTTCTCTCTTGAGCATCCAACAGAAATCCGCCATCATGTTAACATCCCATCTTCCTTGGTGTATCGTTTTTCCATTTCACTGATGTCTTGATGGAATCGTTCTCCTTGTTCTTTGCTGAAGTCTCCGAGGTTTTCAGGAAAGTAGTCAAGATGAGAGTGCAAAAAGTGCAGTTTGAGATTCATCAAGCAGCCTCATGGGCGGATTAAGACCCTTCGGGGCCCGGTGCTTAAATTAACGAAGGGGGCCCCTTTCAGGCGGGGGATTTTAGGAAAAAGAGCATATGCGTTCTCATTGTAGAGATTTTTATGTAATTAAATGCACTTCAATTATAACAAATAAAAATTTATTTACGTGTAAATAATACAGGGAATAGTCATCAAATATGTTTTTTTCTACTTTTTACTTCAGCAAATTCTTTTATTAAGCCATCGAAGTTAATCAATCTAAGTAACTCCTTTTCGATTGTAAGAAGAGTTCTTTCCGTGTACGTACATTAGTGATAATAAAAAGTCGATTTATAGTACTTCCGTGATCTTTCGATAATGTCTTAGCTAATTATCATAAACTTTAAATTTAATATTCTTTTTTATAGAGCTGAAGAGAGTTTCACATAAAAAATTCTGTTTAGCATTTTAAAATAATATTTCGTCAGATTCCATTTGAAATTCTATCCTTTACTTTTTTTTCTGTATAACCACGGGTTATTTTACTGCAATACTTCATATTTTATTTTTTCCTCGGGGAACTGGGGGCCCCCCACTAGTGCGGGGCCCGGTGCTTCAGCACCAACAAGACCCCCCCATGATCCGGCACTGAGCAGCCTAACTCTTTAAAATTTTTCAACAGATCTTCAACCAAATTCTGGTAGTCATCACTCTTCTCATTTCCTAAGAACTTCTGAGAGACGTTTTTGAAACTTTGCCATGCCGCTTTTTCGGTACAGCGTGCACGCGCGAAGACTTGTTTGAAAAGTTAGTCTTCGGAATAATTCAAACCGTGACATTTATTAAGATGCGTATCGTATGAATTTGCGCTAAATCCCCACAGCCTAGTACAGCGTGCATAGGGACTCTTTTAAAATACAAATTAAAAATGACGAGAGCAAAACAATGCTAGAGCGAGAAACAACATAATACAGCAGAAATGAAGTCAGCAGCCTGGAGTAGCGTGCACCAACACCCTTTGATAAAACTATCCTTTTGCAAGGATAGTAGAGTAAAGAAAAGGAAAGCCCAGCCTGGAACAGCGTACGAAGCTTCCTAGTCTATACTACCTGGCGGATGATCTAGTAGAGTGTTGGCTGACTGGTTGGCTGCGACTACTGCTCGGCTGGACCCCTTAATGACGTGAAAAATTCGGACAGAATAAAAGAAAAATCGCTGGAGCGGTGCACTCTGTGCTACTTTTGCCTTACCGATCCAGAACAGGATACCTGACAGTGGGCGACCGCTCACCTTTTAATTTCTTAGAAATCTCAGTCGCTTTCGGGCAAACTTAATTCTCGGAACGAGTGGTACCGACGGTCGTTGCCATTCCCTTGGATTGGCGCTGGGCAGTAGGTGTAATATGGTTTGCCTATGTGCAGGTATATTCTAGGAATAATCTCAAGTATAATAACACAGGCACACAAAAAAAAGTGGTCTGAACCAAGAACGAGACCTATATATTCTTATGTATTTTGATGCGCTGATTCCGAATCCGGCGTCCGATTGGCACCAGCACGTCTAGTTGAAGGGCATTTGAAGGTCAAATCGGCAAAAAAATCGACTGAAAGAAGATGACTAGCATTTCTATGGTTTAGAGGGCTGCTGAATCCGAATCTAGAATCCGTTTTATTCTATCATATCTGGATCAAGGTCAATTCAAGGTCAAATTTGTATAGCATGAAAAAAGTGAATTTTTGACTGCAGATTCTGAAAGAACGGAAAATTTTACGATCAGATATGATATCCGCTATTTAGATTCGGCGACCCTCAAAACGTATGAAAATAGTAGTCTTGTTCCACGAAGACACACTTTTGTATTTTTGCAATCGTCATACAAATTAAGTTACTAGTATAAATTACACTCGAAGCTCATGTTAGCGGCCAGCTCAATTGGTAGGCCGCTAACACGAGCGTTGCGATACTGCTGAGTTCAGACGTCACCCTTCCCGCCCCACGGAACCCCTTACCAACTACTATATATATAGTTACGGAACCGCTTATATGAGTGTCGCTATCATGAGCTTCGAGTGTAACCTTGAAATGACCTTGAGGATCATCATCATAAAAATAGCGGATCTCATATCTGAACGTAAAATTTTCCGTTCTTTCAGAATCTGCAGTCAAAAATTCACTTTTTTCATGCTATACAAATTTGACCTTGAATTGACCTTGATACAGATATGATAGAATAAAACGGATTCTAGATTCGGATTCAGCAGCCCTCTAAACTATAGAAATGCTAGTCACCCTCTTTCAATCGATTTTTTTGCCGATTTGACCTTCAAATGCCTTTAAACTTGATGTGCTGGAGCCAATCGGACGCCGGATTCGGAATCAGCGCATCAAAATACATAAGAATATATAGGTCTCGTTCTTGGTTCAGACCACTTTTTTTTTGTGTGCCTATCAATTTTCCCCTACCCTAGGCTAGGGGAAAATTGTAGGGTCTAGGGAAAATTCAAAGGTCGGATTCGGATTCAGCGGCTCAAAATCCATAAGGGTAGCCTTGTCACATGTAAAGTTCAGACCACTTTTTTTTGTGGGCCTGTGATATCATTTGTAAAAGTTAGAATAGTTAGTAATTTTGGTTTTTCGATGAAACCAGGGTATATCAGTTTCAATTCTAATTCAATTTGTTACAATAGACACAATTTGTGATAAGAATGGAACGAGTATATGTATAAATTCTGTTGGTAAACTTTTTAATCAAAATATGTTTAAGGTGCCGAGCCTCCACCTGGATGTAAGCTGACATTGAATTATAAGGAAGATGCTTTGGAATTGAGATCCTCAACAGAGGAATTAGATCTGCACGATCCTGTTAACGAACAAGATTTAAGAAGAGAAATAAAGAGAAATGCTAAAAGGGTAAAAGATGATGGCACTCAGTCTGAATGTGGTATTTCGATGAAATTTCAGGAAAGAGAGCGAAAGGATAGTAATTGTTCAGAAATAATTTTACTGAATATAAGCGGAAGGACATCAAGATTATCATCCATTGGGAGTCAAGGCTCTGGACATTCTGGAAAGCTTTCCGTCACATCTAATATGTCTTCAAGGTACAAATACCCAATACAATGCATTAATATTCAACAATAAGTACTCTTAAAAAATTCCTTTCTATGTATATTTTTCAAAAGAAGTGTATTTTAATAATGACAGTTAAATTTCAACAAGAACAGCAGTCCTGCAATTGATTTTTTTTAGATAAGTTAAAATACTATTCTTTTATAACAAGTAATAGATTTAGAAAGGTTATAACAGTAAGCGTTGTTAAAGCGCAGTTGCTACAGTAGTAGAAATTGCTACGCTCAATTCTGTAAGACCAATACTGAAAAAAGTTGATACTATCACTCAACAACATGCCCTTAAACTTCCTAGCGAAAGCTTCGGTTTGAAATTAATTCAGAATAAATCCGAAATTTTCCGAATCATTCCGGAATTTGTATCCGAACCAAACAGTTTCATTCCTATCTATTCCGGAGGAAGTTTTCAATCCGAATTAATCCGCAGCCCATTCAAAATCAATCCGAAGCTTTATCCCAATTAATCCCAATTAATCATAATTAATCCGAAATTTCAATATGAATAAATCCGGTCAATCCGAATGAATCCGAATGTACCCGAACTTTTCGGAATGATTCGGATTGATTCGAATTTACCGAGTTGATTCGGATAGACCGAGTTAATTTGGATTAATTCGGATTAAAAGTCCTGATTGACCGGATTCATTCGAATTGAAAGTTCGGATTAATTCTGATTAATTCGGATTGACGTATTCATTCGGATTCATTCGGATTAAAGGTTCGGATTGCTTTTGAATCGTTTATTAATTAATTAATAAACCAGTTGACGGCTAGAACCAACTTTTTTTCACAGTAGGTCTCTGATTTTCAATTTTTTTTTTGTTTTTTTGGCCAACCCTATCGCTCAAAAATTAATAAAAAAATTTCAATCAATAACAGACGCTCCTTATTGATTTTTAAGTATGTCAAGTTTAAATGGAAAAACATAAGGAAATTTTTACAATGTAATTTTTCGTGAATTTCAGGTCACCAAGTCCACATAAATGTCTGTTAGAAACATCATTTTGTGGTAGAAGGCCAACACAAGCTCATAATTTAATAGAACCATCAAGAGTGGAATCAGATGATATGGAGAAGATTCTGCTTATGAGGGAAGCCGATACAACTAAGGCTTTAATACCAGATGATGTAAAAGTGCCAATTATGGGTGGCTACTTCAAACCTTATCCGCTTGACAAACCTCGTAGACGTGGACGTGAAGAAAGGAAAGAAATTTTTAAAAGGGAAGTCGAAATTACAAAGATGGTCCTCGAAAAAGCTAATATAGAGGTATTTATTATAGTCGTTTTGCGTACATTTCAGTAAAATAGTACATTGTGTAACGAGTGGGGTATAGTTGCATATTGCGTAACTATACCACACGAGTTGCACACACTATTTCTCATTACGAATTCGAGGAATATGATGCCGGTAGGGGGGTGGGGGTTCAAGGGACGGAGCCCTCAAAGAAGAATAACACACCAATCATAAAGATAATTTCTGGTGCCGGTGGAGAATTGGGGGGTGGGTCCAGGTCTACGTCTCCCCGATGCAAAAAAAGCATACTTTCGATATAATAATAATAATAATGAAAAATATCAAGATATTTGTTGATATTTATTCAATTTATAATCTTTATTTCAACATATTTACATTCAATTTAACCTCAGACAATTAATATATTTTTCAATTTTTTCATATTTGAAATTTTCAAATCTTTTCTTATCACAAAGTTTTCACAGCTTTTCTTTGTGTATACAATAAACATTGTTATGAATATAATAATATTTAGGAAGTATCAATATTGCTTCTATCGATAATTATTTTTAGATTATTGCAATTAGAAACATTTAAAGTAATATCATTACTATTAGCAATATTTAAACGAAGTATTTTACAAGGGGTTCCTGAAGATTTTTCATTGTTGATTGTTTCTGTTAGATTGCATGTAGGTGAATCAGTTTTTGATGTGTATGATTTATATTTGGATTAACTTGAATTGATCCTGATGTACTCGGTTGATTTTTGTAGACCTCATTCGCTATAATTTTGCTAATTTTTCTTTTGCTTCCTATGGATTCTTCAAAATAGCCGGCAGCTACTGTACTGCTTTTCCAACCACCAAGACGTTGTACTTCTAACATACTCGCACTAGAATCCGCTAGAAGAGTAGCTTCGACGAAACGTGTGACCTATATAGGCATCTGGATTATTTAGATTTAAATATCTCGCTGCTGTCTTGGGCGTATTTCCAATAGTGTTGATACCAATGACCTGTTTGCTACATTTTCCATTATGGTAACTCAAAAAAAATCTGTTGGTTTCTACATTTTTTGGTCGAAGTGCTGCATGATTTTTGTATATTAATTATAAATCATCTGTGATTATAAATTACCTCGTTTTATCATTTTTAGTTTTCACTATTTTTATTCAAACCATGTCATTTTTATCTTTGATGTTGTCAATAGTCAGATCACTTAATTCGTGCATTCGGCAAGCTCCTTGAATATCAAAAATTAGAATCACCTACACGGAGAAAAAAATCGGACCACTATAGTATACTAAGCTCTTAGTATTATAGCATGGAACTTAATGTGCGAAATTGGTATAAATTTCTACCAATATTGGTATTAGGTTAAACACTTTTAGCATGGAATGTCTTATACTATAAAAGTACCAAACGCATACCGTTATAGATAGAGTCACATGCGTTTAAAGTAGTTGTGCCATGCGAAAATAGTTCGAACTTTGCCTTACTACAGTTGTAAGAAACTCATACCATTTTAGTAAGAATATTCTTACAAATGAGATATTAGGCCACGCCTACCAGCGCTTGCTGTGAAGCAAACATGAAAGCTAGGTCAGAAATTCTCCCATTGGACAAAATTTTACGCGCGCCATTCAAAATGGAATTAATTTAATTAATTTTGAATCGCGCGCGTAACATTTTGACCAATGGGAGAATTTCTCCAACGGTAAGCCGAAAATGATGCGCGCGCTGGCGCCCCGATTGAGAGCACGAGCTAGGTTCGTAAAGAAGGCGTGGCCTAATATCTCATTTGTAAGAATACTCTTACCAAAATGGTATGAATATTCTTACAACCGTAGTAAGGCGAAGTTCGAGCAATTTTAGTAAGGCACAATGACATTAAAAACATGAAATTTTGTACTTTTCAAGCATGGAGGGATCCTTACTTAAAATGAACAAATTTTGTACCAGAATAGCAAAGAATGAAGCATGCTACAAAAGTATGATTAGTATTCTTACTATAATAGTCCGATTTTTTTCTCCGTGTACAACATACAAATAAACAAAATGAATCCTGTATAATAATATAGTAGTTATATATTCAGCTTATGTTATATTTACCTTCGCAAACAGATAAACATCATTCGGAGCTTCCTTTATAAATTGTAAACACTGCTCAGAAGTCAAAACTTGAGTTTTTTTCAATTGATGTCATTTAGAGTTTATTTTCGAAAAGTTAATCACCCAAACGTAGTTATAAATATTAAGATTATGTCGTGTATGAATGAAAGTTCTCAACATTAAGTAGATCGACCACACAGTTGTTGGTGCGAATTTCTCAGCTAGTTCAAAAAAATTTGCAAGAAATACGGTTTTAGATAAACTTTCGACTTTTTTGCTGATTTTCTATTTGATGAATTGACTATAAGTTTTTTCGTATTTCTCTCTAGATTTCGAAGGAAAAAATTTCTGTATTACTTTTCCGGCTCTTTCTAGTACGTCTGGTGGAATAAATTCACTAGCAGTATAATTTTCATCCTGAACCATACCATCTAGAGTTTCTGGAATGATTTCGTTATTTCCATCAGATACTCGTTCGCATCTGTTAAGAATTGCCACTGAAAATATATATATTTAAGTATGATATTTAGATATAATACGTTCTTATTTGATAATGATTACATATCATAATCAAATATTAATATCACTGGTCAACAAAATGTGACCTATGTGCTCATGGAATGAGATATGTCATTTCCAGAGTAGTTTTTTATGCTGAATCCGAATCTGGCCTCTATTTCTCTCCAGCACGTCAGGTTTTCGAGATTTTTTTAATCAAAGTTTTTTTTGAAAAATCACAAATCATGAGATAAAAGGTTGTAAAAAATTTTTTCAATAAAAAAAATATATGATTTTAATGCGTTTTTTAATGCCGAATCCAACGGTGGGCTTGTTTTTTTGATATCTTGTACGGTTGCCAAGATAATCGGAAAAAACTGAGAAAAAAAAAACCGCGAAAAAAAGTGGTTTTATAAAAAACTAAATATCTTGCTTAAAAAATTTTTTTTTTAGTGTTTCTGGTGCCATTATCTTTGCTTTTTAATTACAAAGAAATTTAAAAAAAATTCAGGGTTCAGGCTATTACCGTTCAAAAGTTACTCCGCAGAGAAGTTGTCTCTTTCTACAGAGTTGCCAGTTTGACGGCTTACACGTACTTGAAGCGAATCATTGTACTGTGTCTAGTATTTTATTGCATCAAAATCTTCAATATCTGCAAATTTCACAATATTCACAAAGTTTTTTATTTTCTCAGTGTTAACAGTATTCACAGCTTCGAATTCTTGAGCAGGTTTTAATCACGCAGGCGTCACACGAGCGCTATGCACGTGATACAAACAATTGGTTGGGGGAAAGTGTACATGGCGCATGCGCAACTCTCCTCTACCTCGACAGCACTAAGCTCTCCTGCGTATCGTGTTCCGTGCTGTTTTCATTTCATGCTAGACCTCTGCGGAGTGACATGTATGATACCTATACTCTAGTACTAGAAGTCGTTCCCATTGAACTCCAATTCATTAGCGCTAATTTTGAGCTATCATTCGACATTCACTCTGCAACAATTGCAAAATGGAGCGTTGTTGCAAA
>CAJFCP010000163.1:0-18357 GCA_904066005.1 Synergus itoensis | reverse complement strand
TCTTGTTACCATCATTACATTACTTGTGGTCAGTCGAGCACATTTAATTAGCATAAGCACTTCTTTATCGGCTGTAGTTATTATAATGCTCATTATAGACGAGAGTTAACATTTAAACATACCCTATTTCTACATACATGCTTATCAAGGTTGCCTATGTGTAGGCATTACATTAAAAATTTTATAAAATTTGGGATGTAACACTGCACAATAGGGTGGTTTAAAAAAAATTTTTTTTTTCTAGAGAGTCTCGATCCCCCCAATTTGATTCGAAATCCGAAAAAAGAAATGTCATATTTTTTTTTTAATTTTGATTTTAACACGTGCCGGTTTTGACTTGAAGTTTCCCATGTAAATTGCATGGGTAAAAATCACTTTTTGGAGTTTTTGGAATAATTTTTCAGGGTTTCGGAAAATGTTACGGGAGATTATAGAGGCTTGTTGAAAACTATCCAACAAAGAATTTCATGTAATTCATATATGGGTTTGACACCCCTAACAAACCCCCACGGTGCCTTGAAAACTACCCCTAAACGAAAAATGTCAATCTTTCATATAACCGGCCTTATGAGCGCTTTATTCTTGTTTTTTTTTTTAAATAAAAATTATTTCTATTAGTCTAGTGGAATATTTATCAACATTGTTTTATTACTTTTAAATTATTTAAACAAATTCCATTTGTTTAAATAATTTTTTTTCGAAAATACGTTTTTCTTTATAAAAATTAATACTATTGGTATAATGAAATATTAATTAACAATTTTTCATTAATTTTCATTTATTTAAACAAATTGAATTTGTTCAAATAATTTTTTTTTTTTTGAAAATTCTTCTTTTTATTAAACATTATTACCATTGATTTAATGGAATATTTATTCCCGGGGCCCTTGACCAGGCCATCAGGCGCGTCCTCAGGTTGTGGATAGAGGGTCCCTGTACCGAGGGTTTCTGCTGAATACGGATACAATACTAAATAAGCAGTCGCGGACAATGGTCCAGGGATGGTCCCGAAGGAATAACCCCCAAACCAAGGTGTGAACAACCGTGCTGAGGGTTGCGTGGCACCAGGGAGTGGTGTTTCAAACGGTGTCTCTATGATACCAGGTCGCCTCCTAAAGTATCTTGACCTTACCCTTGCATGCGGGGCTCTGCGAGGGCGTACCTCCTATTTTCCTAGCTACTCGTGGGACTTATTATGGAGACAGATTTAAACCGAAGTATTTGTGAGGAGTTGGGAGGAGAGATCGATGTGGTGGAAAAGCCGGACCTTACCGACAAGTCAAATGTAAGCTGTGACAAGGTCAGGTTTGAAAAGTCAGTAGAGAACCATAGACAGGTTTTAAAAGAAATGGTGGACATCATAAACAAGATGGAAGAATTTAGCTCCACGAAAAAGATCATGTTTCTGCCAATCAGGGATGGAATCCAGGAAGCTAAGAACACGATCTTAGCTTAAAGATCGCCCAAATGGAGATGGAGTCCTGTTTCTTGAATACCACCTGGGAGCCAGCCTGGGCAGGAAGGTCTGGCTTGAGAAGAGGAAAGCTGATAGGAAGGAGATGGCCGATAAGGAGACACAGGCGGCCACCGATGCTGAGATGGTTCTTGAAATTACCAAAGGGAAAAGGCCAAGAGCTCCTACCGTCAGCCCCGAGCCGACCACCGTTACCAGACCGCCGGCGAAGAAGCTCAAGTCTCGGGCTGGAGCGTTGAAAACTGAGGCTTCAACGACGGCGAAGAAGAAGGAGGAATTGGTGCCCAAACCGACGAAAGACATTAAATCGAGGCGCATTCGCCCCGACGCAGTGCTCATTAAGCCAACGGCAGGCACTAGCTACGCGGAGGTACTTCGGAGCATCAAAAAGAAGGTGTCACCTGATAAACTTGGCGTAAAAGTCAAGAGTGTCAGGGAAACACGAAAGGGAGAGGTGCTGATAGAGATTGGAGCAACAGCGGAGAAGAGCAATAAACGCTCATCCGCCATCAAGGAGGTCATCGGTGAAAAGGGGGATGTCCGGGAGTTGTTTCAATCGGCGGAGGTGGAAATAATGGACATCGACTCCACGACGGATGTTGTGGAAGTCAAGTTTGCTCTAAAGAAGTTCTTCGGTGAGAGGATGACCGGGGACATCAGGGTCGACATGACGAAGAGGCCCTACAAGGGTAGGTTGAAGGCGTTCGCTACGATGAGAGAGGAGATGGCGGCGAGACTAGTCCGGACCGGACACGTGAAGATAGGGTGGATATCTTGCGGAGTCAGATTGAAGAACCGGACACCAAGATGCTACCGCTGCCAGGGCTACGGCCATATAGCAGCGGATTGCACAGGGGCCGACCGGAGTAAATCCTGTTGGAGATGTGGTAGTGACCAGCACCATGTTGCGGAATGCGACAGTACCCCGCAGTGCTACCTGTGCACTACAAGGACGGAGAAACCCCGGACCGACCATTTTCCGGGATCAGCGAGATACGCGGCTTTCAAGGAGGCGAAACCGAGGAGGAGACTCCAAAAGCCGCAAAATGAAGCCGTTTAAGACCAGGAGGAAGCCAAGTTACAAGTGACAAGATTCTAGAGAGTCGGAAATTTGGCAGCAACGGGTGAACAAGCCTAAGCATCAGAAGGTATCCGCAATGACGGGGATGACGGATGAGTCGTTAACACGACTATAAAGGGACCTCTGCTCACGAAGTGAAGCCCTAAAGGGCAGTACCGCGAGCAGATTCATAGGCCCAGGAAACGGAGGTTTTAGGTTTAGTCGGTATGTCCAGACCCGTCCTGGAAGAGTCCGGCACAACGTCTATCAAAGATTCGCCTTTTTTCCTTCGGTTAAAAAAAAGAAAAAATGCAATATTTATTAACATTGAAAAATAATTTTTCATTTGTTTAAATTAATTCCAGTTGTTTAAAAAATATTTTTTCCAAAAATTCGAAGAATTCTAAATTTTTATCGTTGCGTAACAAAAATTAATTTTTAAATATTTTCCAATCTCTAGATAGCAAGAAAACAACATTATCTCGCGACACAAAGTAATACTTAATAGAATATGTATAATTATTTAAATTATATTATTATGATTATATTATTTATAATTATTTACATTATTATAATAATGTAGGGCTCGAAATGAAAAAAAGTAGATCAATTCCACATCTTATTACCTTTTAAAAACTCATTTACTGTTAACTGGTCGGCGCTGCCCCGTTCTACGTTATGCCTTATCATTTTTCATATTCGCATCTCTTAAATTTGAAACAAACGTGAGAGAGTAAGAGACATGTGGTAAGGTATAAATGTATTTGACTGTACATAAAAACAAAATATGGCTCCTCTAACCTATCCTATCGTCTGCTAATTTTGTTTACTGCCAATTAGATTTTCAAGCGCCGGTCAGCGATTGATCGCTGAAAGTACCGCCACCATTCGAACAATCGAAATAAAAAAATAGTTGCAGAAGCAATTAATTATATTGATTGTCGTGATAATATAATGCTAATTAATTACTTAGTAACTCAATTAGTCGCTTTCAAATAGTTACTTCCCATAACTGGACCACGTCTACCGGGAATAGTGACCTAGTGGTATAATATGCTATTATATAAAGAAATATTATGAAATATATTTAAAAAATTTGTAATATTATTTTCAGTGTGCATCAACTTCAAATACCAAGGAAACACATTGAATCTAGAAATAAACTTCGATTCAGCTGTTCTGTACTCACAAACTTTAACAAGTAAGCACTCTTTTATTAACATCCCCTATATTTTTCAAAACATACAAGTTAAGTATACCAGAAAACTACTCATTTTTACTTCCTCATAGAGAAAGCTTTGTAGTGGTGACAAAAATCCAGTTTCTAAAAAAAGGTTTTTTTGAACATATTTTAAGTGGAATATATCTAATATGATGTCCTGAAAAATTGTCCGGATGTGTGTGTGTGTGTATGTGTGTCACGCTTTTAACGATCCTGCAATATCTTTAGAATGCATATAGATAAATTGATGAAATTTGGCATATTTATTCCACTATTTACCAAGTTGAATTTTTTTACAATGGTTTGCCAAAATATTAAATTTTACAAGTTTCGTGTACTTTTATAATTTTCGTAAAATTCATTTTTTCACTATAACTTCTCAAATATTCAAAATTTAAAGTTGATGTAAGGAAAATGAAGATTCCTTTCATCGAGACGAATCGATTGACCTATATGATTAATGCATTTCATTAAAAAATAAGGATGTTATGGTTAATTGTATTTTCTAAAATTAATTTCCAACTATAACTTTTCAAATAATCAAAATTTTGACCTGACGTAAGGAAAATAAATATTCTTTGTGTCGAGGTGAATCGATTGACCCATATCATTAATGCATTTCATTCAGAAATAAGAAAGTTATAAAAAATTATTTTTTAAAAATTCAATTTTTCAACTATAATTTCTCAAATAATAAAAATTTAAAGCTGCTGTTAGGAAAATGAAGATTCCTTGTTTCCAGACGAATCAATTGATCTATAAGATTAATCCATTTCATTCAAAAATGAGAAAGTTATGCTTTATTGTAATTTTCGAAAAAGAGTTTTTCGAATATCACTTCTCAAATAATTAAAATTTAATGCTGATGTAAAGAAAATTAAAAACTTAATGCTTCCTCTATGAGGAAGCAAATCATATTTGCTTACAGGAAGCAAAGTGCTCATTGAATGAGCACAAAAGTTGATACAACTTGACAGCTAGTTTATACTAATTTTTGCAAGATTTCGTAAAGTTACAGTGATCATAATCGATGATAGTATAACGAGTGGTTACACGCATGTGCGTTCCGTACGCACACTTCTATCAGGCTTTCGTCACCAAGGTTAGCAAGCCTCTACCACCATTATACGTCCACTGCCATTTCCAGAAGACATCTCTCCAAGCAGGATTGTCAATGCTCAGGCGCACTTGACATTGCCAATCCAAAGCCGAGGAAATGACAATTAATAGGCGCACTTATCATGAACATTTATTATCGTTTCTCTTACCGAAATATTTCATCTCTTTTCAGCCGAATCGAAATAGAAAATAATGGACTTAATTTACACACACGCACTCAGTGCGCTTGTTGGGTTGTAAAGTAAACCCTAAGCGCGTTTGTTGCACATGTGGATGCCAATTTATCCGACATAAATAATATTGCATAGGCGCACCTATGATTACGCTGATCAACAAAAATGACCTATGTTGGGTTGGAATGAGATATATCATTTCCATGGTAGTTTTCTGTGCTGAATCCAAATCTGACCTCCGTTTTTTTCCAGGTTGTCAAGTTTTTGACATTTTTTGAGTTAAATATTTTTTTTTTAATTCACAAATCGTGTGATAAAAGGGTAAAAAAATTTTTTCACGCAAAACAAGACATGATTTCGATGCGTTTTTTAACGCAGAATCCATTGGTTTTTTTGTTCTTTCGATATTTCATATAGTTTCTGAGATAATTAAAAAAAAAAAACTAAAACAGCACGAAAAAAAATGGATTTACAAAAATCCTTATATTTAACTGAATATATTTTATTTTTTAGTTACTGTGGTCTCATTCTCTTCGTTTTTTAATGCAGAAAAAAATTGGAAAAAAATTACAGTTCCAGCTGTAACGGTTCTAAAGATACATGGCAGAGAACTTGTTTCTTTCTATAGAGTTGCCAATTTGACGGTTTACAAGTAAAGGAGACCGGGGCAAATCGTGACATTTTGAGTTTGCGAATTTTTCCTGACTACACTATTATACATAAAAAATAACAATTATGGCTTTTCATTAGTTTAACTGTCTAGTGTGTGAAAAAAAAAATTTAGTGTCTTTTCTATCATATGGATTTTAGATAGAACATAAAATGTCTGACCATGTCTGGTGTCTCGAATTACCCCGATACCGGGGTAAATCGTGACAGAGTACGGGGCAATTGGTGTCACTGTTTTCAATCAACTCTACATAATTAACAGTACTGTAATATCAATCAAATACTCTACATAATGAATTGCAATATTCAAATCTATTGTTTTATGAAACATCATATTGACTTTATTGATTTAATGAAGAACTTATAATATTAATGTAATTTGAAAACATTTTTATCAAGAAAATTTTATATGAATCAGAATGAAAAAAAAAAACATGATTAAGAAGTTAATAAACTGAAATGAAAAATTAAATAAATAATGAAAATTAAAATAATGAAATAAAAATAAAAGAAATGAAAAGAAGTGCTTTTATTCTTTTAGTCAGTACTAAAACTGTTACGGGTGACTTTTCTCGGGCGTCCACGTTGTCTTCGAACTGGCTGCTTCGTAGAAGGCTCTTTTCTTACATTCTTTTTGGTTTTTTGAGATTTTTGTGTTTGCTCCTCTATCAGTGTGTTCACTTCGGTGGCGTCAGTCAGAATTTCAGTCTTCCTGCGTTTTCGACCTCTTTTCTTGACCTTTCTTTCACTCGCTTTCGGAAAGGATCGAATGGATTGAAGAACCTGGGCGAGGGGCATGTCATCGTCGATTATGTCTGACCTTGATGCATTGGACACATCATTTACGGTAGACGAGCCTGGTCGTGAGTGGTCCTCTCCAATCTATGCTCTGTCAGTGATATGACCGGGCAAGAAATCAATGTCTTCAAAAACGTCTGGATTTAGAGGAAAGATTGCTCTAGCTCGAAATTCGGATGTAATGTTTGAATTCCTTGTAGCTAAGGGCAACGCTAAGGTGACGATCGAAGTGATGTCGTATATAGTCATTGTCCTTCTAGGATTGTTCAACATCCAATAATCGCAATGATTGTTATAAAATTTTTTCAGTGGCGCAAAAACACTTCTATCCAGAGATTGGAGTTTATGTGAATAGTGTGGCGGCAAAGAAAAAACAGTGATATGAAAAAACTGGTGAGCATCAATGGAGATATAAGATTGATGGTTGTCCAAAATTAAAAACACAGGATTTGTCGCCGAAGCTTGAGAGTGGTTTTGAAAATGTTTCAAAAACAACAAAAAGTCGGAAGCTATCATCCAGCCACTTTTGTTTGCACTTCCGGCGCTTTCGATCGGTGCCTTAGACAAGAAATGAGGTTTGTAATTTGGTCGTGGAAAGACGAAAAATGGTGGTATTGTAACGTTACGTTTTTGCGGTGTAACGTTGTGTGAACTTTGATGTCCTATTTCGGACGTCATGTAACGACCTGTTTTGTCGAATTTTATTTCTTATTATTATCTTAGCGGACGCTTCAGTCTAGCCAGGGTCAGATTTTAAAGAAATTCAAAAAGCAGATCAATATGTTTTACAGAATTAAACCAAAGTATTTATTCTCCTATAAGAATACAATTCTAAATTAAAGCTAAATGAATATGAATGATAAATTGATTATTGATGAGTGTGTGTTGTGTAAATGTAATATTTAATAAAAATACAATCTAGAATTTAGGAGTGAAAAATAAAACAAGAGTATTTTGATTTATCATTTCGTCTCACACACCTACCCATTCGGGAAACACACCCATCACCTCTTTCTATAAGACTTATTTTACAAGTGTAGTTTTCTTTTTCAATTCCCTTTCAAAAATTGACTGCAAATATTTCAGAATTAAAACATGGTGCCCCGGGTGAGGAGTGTGTGATTTGAATGGTGAATCAATTTTACCACCTTTGTTAAGATCATTCTTGAATTGATTTGTTTATGTGAACCACTCTGGACTAGTACGTGAGTAATATAAGTGCATTCTGTAATTTTCTTTTCTTGTGCTTACTTATTTTTGTGTTTATAATATTTGTGTGATTAGTGTAAGTGCTTATTCTTTTGTACGAGGTCCACCACGCGACGGTAATATTTGAATTGCAAATAAATAAACTTTGGTTTTGAAATGGCGCGTGTTCCGTTGGTTAGACTCGTAGCGTTACAGGAACATTGAGTGATGAGATCGCTGCAATAGGCGAGCGTTTGAGAGTACGCGCGCCGGACTCTCTTAACGCGAATCATCCAAACGCGAATTCGTACGGTGAACGAATTGTGGGCCGAAATTCGAAGTACGCACCACGATATTATGTTACTTGCCGATGCATTGAGGCACACGTACATAACTGAAAATAAGTATGACGCGATGCACCGTACCTTCGAGGATATCCATGAATGGCTATTGACAGCTTTGTCAAACCTCACTCGTGACGAGGAACGTAACCCTCGCAACCCGCGACCACGTGAAGTCGACGAGGATGAACAAAGCGAGTACGATAATGATCGCTCAGCAAAATTACCAAAGCTCGACCTTCCTAGTTTCTCGGGAAAATATGAAAACTGGGACAGTTTCGCGGACATTTTCACTACCTTGGTACACAACACACCGCGTATAGCCGACACGACAAAATTGCAGTTCCTAAAATCATGTTTAAAGGGCTCTACTGCCGAGTTAGTAAAAGACGTTGCGATTTTGGGGGTTAATTACGCGTCAACGTGGAAGGCGCTTCGCGATCGTTTTCACAACCCACGTTTAACAGTGAACAAACTTTTAGATTCGCTTAATAGCTTACCTTACTTGAAAAAAGAATCTGCGGTCGAGCTTCGCAGTCTCGTGGACGAGACCCAGAGAATCGTCCGAGCACTCTCAAATTTAAAAGCACCTGTGTCACATTGAGACTTGTGGCTCGTACATATGTTAGAAGTTCGGATAGATTCGGAATCGCGGAAAACTTGGGAATAGAACTGATCGCAAGTGAGCGGCAAAGATCATCTCTCTCGGCCGATAATGAGAACAATGATACATCGCGTTTTCCGAAATTTGTAGATTTGATGGCATTTTTAGAAAGACGCGCTCAGTCCTTATCAGTAATTCATGCGGATCGAGAGGACAAAAGGGTTACTCAGCCGGGTGGTTCGAATCACGGCTCACGTCGCGTTCATCACGCGCAAGTTTCGTCTTCAGCAAAGGTTTCCAAATGCGTTCTCTGCCAGCGTGATCACTACATATCACGTTGCCCTACCTTCCTGAAAAAAGGGATTCAGGATCGGCAAAGTGCCGTACGTAACTTAAAACTGTTTCAATTGTCTTGGCCCACATAAATTCCGTAATTGTAAGTCAAACTTTTGCTGCAAGCTTTGTGGAGAAAAACATCACTCCCTATTGCATAACAATAAACGACCGAACGGTCAATCAGGATCCGAGCCGACCGGAAACTCGCAGAATTGTAATAACGCCCTCCCCGCGTCGGTAGTGAGAGCCAACATGGCTCGATTACCTATCGTTTCAAGAATCTCTTTCAACTCATGCAATAGTGCTGTCATTACAAATTGCCACGTTTTACTCGCGACAGCACAAATTGTCATTATAAGCCCTTATGGCAAACAAACTCGCGCGCGCGCGCTTCTCGATCAAGGGTCAGAAGCGACCTTCGTCTCGGAGTCGCTCACGCAATTATTGGGACTTAAAAGGGATCGCGTAGACACCACTTTAACGGGGAATAGGAGGTTGTAAGGCAGGATCCGTAAAATTCGCGACTCAGTTTACAATGCAATCCATGCAAGATCCGGAAAGCACATTCGAAGTTAGTGCTTTCATTTTACGGCAACTCACATCTGAAATGCCTGCACGCGATTTCAGAGAGCTCAATCTCGAGCAGTTCAAACATTTAAATCTGGTGGCTCAAAACATCGCGTTAGGCTGGATTATCTCAGGTCAAACTCGAAGGGATTCGTCACGGTGGACAGCAACCACGAATCATGTGTCGGTAAAAACACTAAGGTGCACGATAAATGATGACCTGAGTGAATTGATCCAACGGTTTTGGAAACTAGAGGAAGTATCGATTCCTGATAGGAAAATGAAACCGGAAGACGAAGCATGTGAAAAACTTTTCACCGAGACACATTCGCGCGGTTCGGACGGACGTTACGTAGTACGGTTCCCCTTGGTCGAGGAGCCGCCGCGTCTCGCCAATGAAACAAGGAGATTAGCTCTGGGATCACTTAAACATCAATATCGACGTTTTTCTCGCGACCCACGATTGAAGAACGCGTACACCGATTTCATGGAAACATATATTAAACTCGGGCATATGGAACGTGTATCACCCATCGAACTTAATAATCCGCGCTCGTGGTACATACCACATCACTTAATCGTTTCAGACGAACGACCGAAACCTCGCGTAGTGTTCGATGCCTCTCGTCGGACACACGAGAAACGCTGTCTCAACGATTATCTCGCTTCCGGCCCCGCGTTGCAAAGCGACTTATCACTTATTCTCTTAAACTGGCGCCGCTTTCATTGCGCATTCACAGTAGACATTGTAAAAATGTTTAGGCAGATTCGGGTTACACCTGAAGATCAGGATTTACAACGCGTTCTGTGGCCACCTGCTGCTCCACTCGACTACAGACTAACCACTGTCACATATGGTACGGCTTGCGCTCCATATCTAGCTATTCGTACTCTGTTGCAATTATTTCAGGATGAAAGAAAGCGTTTTCCCCTGGATGCTGAGTGTTTATAATCAAACACTTACGTGGACGATACGTTTGCCGGTTCGGATGACCTCGCGGATGCACTTCAGAAACGGAATGAACTTGTCGGGATTTTAAAATCTGCCGGGATCGAATTAGACAAGTGGGCTGCCAATCACCCTGATTTACTGCCTTCGCGAGAACAATCAAATAATGACACGGTAAAAGATACTGAAGGAGAGACAGCTGTAAAAGCTCTAGGTGTTCATTGGAAGCCATCTTCAGATAAATTTAATTTTAGCTTTTCAAATTTCGAAATCAATTGCGAGAAAATGACTAAAAGATCGATTTATTCGGAAATCGCACGACTTTTCGATCCATTAGGGTGGCTCGCTCCAATCACGGTTATCGCAAAAATAATTATGCAGGATTTATGGATCAAGAAATGCGAGTGGGATGAGATTTTACCCAAGGACATCATTGAGAGATGGCAACACTATTGCCATTCACTCTCATCTCTTCCAACTCTATCAATAAGCCGATGGCTCGGCTTATCCCAACAAAACTCCTTTGAAATCCATGGATTTTCCGATTTATCTTCGCGAGCTTACGAAGCTGCTGTCTATGTCCGAATAGATTACGGGAACGGCCAATTGCACGTGGCATTATTGAGCGCTAAAACCAAAGTTTCACCCGTCAAAACCGTGAGCATCCCAAACCTCGAGCTTTTGGGCGTGACATTACTCGTCAAACTCGTCTGTCATTTGCAAAAGTTAAATTTTTTTAAAAACGCGCCCCTTCGCTTGTGATCGGATAGCCAAATCATTATCATGTGGCTCAAAAAACATCCATGTCACTGGAAGACATTTGTCGCGAATCGCGTGTCACTGATCCAAACCGAGTTGCCTTCAGCTACCTGGGCCCACGTTCCAACAAAACAGAATCCGGCTGACTTAGCTACTCGAGGTGCTTCGCACACCGAACTAAAATCTTCGGATTTGTGGTGGCACGGACTTGCATGGCTGGCTTCTCACTCTCAACATTGGCCTCAGCCGCCAAGAGCCGTGCAAACTCTGCACAAACAGACGAGAGTGAACGAGCCAGCGATCCTGTCACAATACTCGACTCTGACCCATCTAGTGCGTGTAACTGCATGGTGCTTACGCCCGCTGCTCCAGCTGGCTCGTCGTAGGCAAGGACAGGACCCGTATCCGAAAAGACTTACGGTCGCCGATCTCGAACACGCATGCAAGGTGCTCGTGAAGTTAGCTCAATCACACGCGTTCAAGGGACAGATTGAATTGTTACAAGCCGGACGAAATTTATCAAAACGCGATCCTTTGTGCAAGTTACAGCCGTTCCTCGATAAGGATGGCATTTTGGGAGTCGGTGGTCGTTTGAGCAATGCCAATTTGCCGGGACACGTTCAATACCCGCCTGTCTTGCCTCGCGTTTCGTCACTCAGCCGTCTTTTCGTGTTGGATGCTCATCATCGAGCGTTACATGGTGGACCCACTCTAACAATTAGCTTACTATTACGATTTGTGTGGATTGTAGGAATGCGACAGCTAGTAAAATCGACAATCCACAAATGCATTGTTTGTCAAAGACACAAACCTCGCTTGGCTCATCAACTCATGGGCAACCTTCCAACCGCACGTGTGAACCCAGCTCGTCCCTTTACAACGACAGGTTTGGATTGTGCTGGACCCTTTCAAGTACGCACATCGAAGCTCCATCTGGAGCTCGTCAGCGACCTGACAACAGCTACATTCATTGCAATATTCAGGAGATTTGTGAGCAGAAGAGGCCTTTGTCAAAATCTCGTGAGTGGTAACGCTACCACCTATCGAGGAGCGGACGCTGAGCTTCGAGCTATGTTCAAGGCAGCATCTAAATTTTATAAGGATGTAGCAGCGATATTAGCTGACAATGGAACCTCATGGACCTTCATACCTCCGACTACACCACACTACGGAGGCCTGTGGGAAGCAGGTATTAAATCAACAAAGAACCTGTTGAAAAAGACCATCGGAGAGCATACATTCACCTTTGAAGAGCTTTCCACGGTCTTAAACGAAATAGAAGCCTGCCTCAATTCCCGACCACTATGTCCCTTGACATCCGACCCTGAGGATTTACAAGCCCTGACGCCGTCCCACTTTCTCATTAGTACGGCCACTGGAATCATCCCGGATGCAGAGACACCAGCAGTTCCTGAGAACAGCCTCGATCGCTTCCAGCTGATGCAACGTACTCGCGATCAGTTTTGGAAACGCTGGTCAAACGAATACCTTCTGCTGTTGCAAGAGAGGGGTAAATGGTGAACTCCGACAGATAATTTTACTGTCGGTTAAATACTACTATTGAAGGACGACCAGTACCCAGCATCCAAATGGCCTCTAGGATGCGTCCTCGAAATCCACCCTGGTAAGGACGGGCTGGTTCGAGTAATTACAGTTAAAACCGCAACCAACACACTTCGGCGACACATCGCCTGTCTAGCACCTTTAACCTTGGACCAGCCTAAAGATCAAGAAGACTTAGCCAAGCGAGGGGGTGTGCTTACGTGAAGCATTCGGTGGATGTTCGTCCGATGGACGAAGGCGGGCGGAATGTTCGCGCTATTTGCGCTCCTTGTTTCGAAGACGAGCATGTTTTCTAATTTATATTTTGGAGTTTATCCGAATAATATTTAGCATTTCACCTTGGGTTGGAAAGTGCGCTCGTCTCCTGAATGCAGGTACAAAGAGGGAACTCGAGAGAGAGGGGGGAGGAGGGAGGGGGGAGATGTCCATTGGGACAAGCTGGCGTTTGAATAGGCTTCTGAACGAGCTCGTTGGGTCTTAGGTCGAATTTCGTACCTGCGGAAAAACCCAGAAAGTGCGTCGGTGAAGACGCACGCTATGAATCAGGGCGAGGACGCTGGCCAGGGACCCGAATAGTAGGGAGAATCTTTCAGCCAATTTGAGGTTAAGGACTCGGTCATGGGTCACATCCTTCTGGAAAATCTTTGAGGAAGCACTCTCGTTCTCGTGGTCTACTACTTGGCGACTTCCAAGTATAACGCTTGTTCCGTAACTGTTCTAGCGCGTCCTCGTGGTTGATAAGAGAGATCCTTTCTGCAAGAGGGTGTCATCCCCCTCCGTGTAATTATCATTTTGTGTGTTTAAACATCATTTCTCCCTGTTAAACTTGATTGAGTGTGATAGAGTGCTATCAGCGACAAGTGAGAATACCAGCGGCATTTATCCAGTGGGTTAGGGACAGGTACTCCTGCTGCCCTAGCTGAGGATCCCTCGCATCCTCTGGGACACCTCCAACACCCACAGCAGTATCTCCACACAATTATCAAGCCGAAACGCAGTGAGGGCAGTCCCCGTTCCCAAGACGTTGGGGCTGCGTTACGTACTTTTCCTGGAGGTGTCTTCCTATTCTCTTGTGTGTGTTTTGTATCGCCCTGGTAAGCGAGCGTTTCTCCTTTTTTTGAATGGCCATTCGATCTCCAGCTAATTGTAAGTAATAAGATAAGAATTTGAGTTCGGTTGCGAACACTTCGCCTTTCTGTAGATTAAATCATGTAAATATCTCGTGTATAGTTATCAATATTTCAATTTGTTGAAGTAAATTTCTATTGCATAATTTGTAACTTTTACTTTGTTGTAAGCGTTATTTAAGTGGCTTTTCCCCTGCCTACAACTGGGGATTTTTATGCCGGCTAAATAATCGCTTCTGTCCATTATTATAATTAAAGTTTTTTATAATTTGTAACTTTGATTTATCATTTCGTCTCATACACCTACCCAGTCGGTAAAAATTGTTCACAACCATCAACCCTTTCTATGAGACTTATTTTACAAGTGTAGTTTTCTTTTTCAATACCCTTTCAAAAATTGAATGCAAATATTTCAGAATTAAAACACACGGAATACAAACACATTGTCTATTATTCTATTCAATTGTTATAAACAAATTTTAAGAACAAATTGGTAAATATTTTTATTATTGGCAATAAAATTTTTCTTTTTCTAAAAGTTAATTTTTTATAAGCATTCAGATAGTTACATTTTATCAAATATTATCAAAGATATATTATTTACATTCTGTCAATCAAAAAAATTTTAAAATAAAACCTTAAATTTAAATATTCTGTCTGAAAAATTGTTTGTAACAATGGTTATTGTTAACTTTAAAAATATTTTTATGACTAGCAGTCATTCGTCCAATGGTTTAAAAGTTTAAAAGATTTCCAATAAAACATAATTTTTTTCTACGCTAAAAAGCTAAAATTTTTTATTTGTTTTTAAAAATTTTAATTGTAATGTTTTACTAAATATTATTAAAGATTTATTATCATTATTATTTTGAAGTCCTTCTGGCAATTGAAGGAAATTATAATTTGATAAAACTTTAAATTTATATATTTCGCCCTTGTTATTGTTTATAACAATGTTTATTGGTGTCTTTTTAATTATTTTTGTGATGAAATGTTATTCCTACATTAGAAGGAAGCACTTTTAGCAAAAAGAGAAATTTTATTGCCGATAATAAAACTATTTACCATTTTGTTCATAAAATTTGTTTATAACCAAATTTTTAATATTTCAAAAAAATAATAGTGCCACGACATAAAGAAAATTAACACGGATATCTCGGCAGTATTATTTTTTTTTTAAATTAAAATTTGTGAAAAAAACTGTGTAAACTAAACTGCTCTTATGGTAAAGTATCACATACGCTAATAAACGAAATAAACATCACATTCGTCTTTAACATCACTGTATGATGAACACCATATTATCTCTTATTCGCATTTTAAAATTTTTATATTTAATACAAATTTTATAAAGAATTGGTCATATCAGGTATTTATGAGGAAATAAATAAAGTTTTTTCTACTGAAAATTATAGGAAAATGTCACTCACTTATCTGATTTAGTCTTTCAATAATTATTGATGATTGTTTAAAAAAATTTTATTAATAAATGCACTGTTTGCCTATTTTTAGAGGTAGAAACTTGGTTTTTTCAACGTAATGAAATATAAATGACTAATTTTTAAACCATTAGGGAGTCTACATGACTCTCAAAAATTTTAATTGTTAACAACAATTGTATGAACAAATTTTTATAATTTTAGGTATTTTTTAGAAAAAAAATGCGTTTCTATAATGTATCTATTTGCAGCTGTAACGGGCAGTATGGCCCGTTGTATGCTTACGTAACATTATCGATCGGTGCGAGGCGAGACAAGGGGAAATTGACTCAGCGTCACTACCCCCACCACTCTACGCACTCATTAGCGAGCGTTTAAAAGCAACGACGCCTACGCCGTGCAGTCAGAGTTCGTCGATGCACAGCTCAGCTGACAACTCGTTCTCTCTATCAGCGGGCGCTCCCATGGTAGAGAGAACAAAATCGACCTAGAGTCCGTCAACTGGATATATGGTTGGCAGGTACTACTACAGCCATATATCTAGATTTCGACTCTGCACCGCGTAAATGGACCTTTGGCGCCTTCTCCGGGGAAAGCTTAGTTAGATATATAATCAGCGGGCGCTCCCATGGTTATCTATCTAACTATAGTTATCATGTTTCGCCGGCCTAAAAAACCGACTTAACTTGAGCCACCTGGAGAACGATTCACGAGGGAAATCAAACAACTGGGGAAACTCACTCTGTACCTCTAGAGGGCGCTCCCATGGTCGTACACCGAATAAAGGGCGTAATTCACCTCTTAGAGTGAACCAGCTGTTTGATCGCGACCGGGTAAAATCTTAATCTAGTTCAGAGTCATCTTCACGACATCTCCCTCCCCCTTCTCTCTCACCGTACCGTACTGCTCACCGCCTAGAGAGAGACGGGCTCAGGAGATGACGCTCACCTCGTTCACCAGGAGATCCGCTTGCTCTGCATCTTTATTTCTCCTGAACCGCTTTTCTTAATTTCAGGAGCCGTCGTAATCGATCCGCACACACACACGCTTAGACGCAACTCTCACTGACTCGCTGACTCAGTCATTCACTCACGCTTATCGCTTATCTCTCTAATCCGATTTATTCTCATTGTCGATTCACAGACTTATTGTTATCACCGCGTCTCACATACACAAACTCATTATTGATATTTACTTCACACTTTTACATTCGTTTCATTCACACTAGGTTTAAATTAGATTTGTATCTTATAGGAGAATAAATTGATCTTTATTATTTTGTATTATTAAAATTATTGTGTTATCATTCGTCTTAAAATAACCTTAAACCCTGGTTCGACTGAAGCGTCCGGAGACGAATATTGGGGCTTCACCCCAAAATAACACCAACGTTAATAGAACGTTACACAGATTTTTATTTACCAGTGACTCTTTGCTATCAATCAATAACAATTGATAATTGTTTAAACAAAATTAATTAACAAATGCAATTTTTAGCTATTCATAAAGGTAAAACTTGTGTTTTACCTATATGCGTTATAACCTGTTATTATCTATGTAAAACCATTTTGGTAAATTTTCAACAAGAAGATTTTTTATTGTATAACGCTTACTTATTGTATAATTATTCCTCCAAAAGATGTAAGTATAAATCAAACCATGGATAATATGCTAATATAGAAATATTTATTGATATGGTAGATATTAACAAAAATAGATATAATTATATTAATAAATATAATATTGTGTTTTTTCATAGATCGAAGTAGATTGAAAATAATAATTTAATGCAAATTATTTAAGATTTTCTCTTGTAATACTATTTCTTCCACACCATATTTTCTGGGATTTCCCAATTTATGAAAAAATCTGTTATAAGCCTCTGAGCTATTTGTAACTATTCAAACTTTCAAATATTCTGACACAGCACGTTTTATCTTAAGCCCTTTATTGCTCTGTTTAAGAAACTGTCTAGATCTAAATATTCAACGGTCTCCTTCCTTCTCTATTTCCAGGTTTATGTTTATCCGGTGTATGCTCACCTAATTCACAGGTACATTTCGACCCTACAGGTCTATCAACCATTCTGCTCTTTCGAAGGTCTCAAAGTGACCATTAAAAATGGGTGTCTCTAATGACATCCCATTCAAATTTACAATAGCAAATAGCTTTTCCATAGAAATATTTTTAATCAATATCTGCCTTAGTATTATTAAAATTATTTATTTTTGCATTAATTATATGTTTTGCTTTCGATTGACATTTAGGATTAATGCATTTAATTGAACATGAAGGAAATTATGATAATTTGTAATTTTGAAAATATTCATTTTCATATATAAGTCTTCAAATAAGCAAAATTCAAAACTAATGTAAGAAAGTAAAAGGTTTTTTGCATCGTGAAAAATCAAGTAATGTAATATTTATACATTTTATTTAAAAATATGTATGATGACATCGAAATATTCTTTGCTTCGAGAGAAGAAAATTAAACCTATATATATATTTTTTAATATTTAAGAAAATCGTTGCATTTGCAACTTCATCATAATGTGGAAGCAAAGTGTTAAAAAAATATAAATATAGTTAAATAGAACACCCGAGATCATATTCACAACTAGTTATTGATTGCATTGATAAAATAAATATTATAAATATTCTTTAAAAAAAACAACTTTTTGACAAAGCATTGTAATGTGGTGAATTTTACCACATTATTGATCCTCTTCCCAGATTGATTCATTTAATCGGGAACTAAAACACAACATCCAGTAGGAACTCAATTAGATATAAGTGTATGAATGTTAGTATGGATGTATGAGAATTGAATAATATTGAGGACAGAATATGTTAAGTTTAAGTATAATCATGTCATTTCTTTATGTTATTTTACATTTGCCGCCTACCTAACTTCCGAAGAAAACAAATTTAAGATATTTCCAGCTACTTACATGCTTTTACAGAGTTAT
>CAJFCP010000162.1:802193-817619 GCA_904066005.1 Synergus itoensis | reverse complement strand
GTAAGGTGCAAGCCTCCTGCAGGGCACAAGCGCGCGAAGCGCGCAACACGGAGCGCGAAGCGCGACGTGTAAATATTTTCGGAGCGCGAAGCGCGACGATCGAACTATATTCGACCACCCGCGCGCCGTAGGCGCGCTCATTTTTGCGAGCGAAGCGAGCCGCGCGCGAAGCGCGCGATGAGAATGTGCCCGCGAAGCGGGCAGATTTTTTTTATTATTTTTTTTATATTATTTTTACTTGAATTATATATATAAGGACACTCAACTCCGGTGGAGGGGGCTGTGCCAGAAGAGAAAGAGAATGAAGAAATGGACCAGAAATTATATTTTTTGAACAAGGTGTACTTCTTCCACTGTGTACTTCTTCCTATGTGTTTTAAAAATCGAAATTCGAAAAAAAAATTTAAAAGCTCTCAGGGATCAACACGAGGGTCAACTAAATCGAGCCCTAAAATTCTATAACCGGTTATTGCATGTAACCCCTCAATTGAAAATTTTCTTGCAGAGGCGGATCCAGATAAGGGTTTCGTATACTTAATCCTGGAAATTAGTCCTATGTTTCGCAAATTAAAATCACTATATATTAAAAGTTCAAAGCATTTATGTAATGGTATTGACTATTCTTACGGAATATGGTTTATATAAATATGGTAAATCATTGTAAGGCCAAAAATAATGTCAAAGCTCTCATAAAGAATAAACAGAGTCCTCGTAAAATTAAATTGTCTAGAAGGACAAATTTTTTCAGATTTCAGAAACAGATATAATCATTTATCACATTTTAAATATTTTGTTATTCGAAATTACGTCAAATCATTGTGTACAAAAAAAATAGACGTACTCGTAACTTTTTTTTTTAATTCAGTTGATATTTATTCGACATATTCGTTTTAGTTTGATGAGATAATATAAAATTGTCGAGGAAAAAGCAAACATCATGCCACTAACTTTTCAGTGACGTATTAAACGCTAAAAAATTTTTAAAAAATCTCTGAAATGTATTTCGGGGTAGCCCTTTTTGAAACCCAGATAGGTCCTCTGTAGGGTCCATATAAGTCCTCTATAAGACCCACAAAGACCCTGCGAAAGTTGCCTCTTACTCAGAAAAAAACTTGTTTTAAATCAAAACTTTTATTTTAATAATTCAAAGTAAAAATTTCTTTATATTATTAAAGAAAACTTTCTTTTAAAATAATTTTGTTTGAATCAAAGAAATGTTTCTTTGACCGTATATCAATATTACAATTTCTTTGATTCAAAGAAATTATTTTCTGTGTTTATAATATGCTGCATTGAAAGAGAATTTTCTTTATTTTTTGTGCACGAATTATGTTTAGAATTATCGGCAATTATCAAAAATAATCTTGCAGCTGGTATAAAAAAACAAAAAACATACATTCAAAGAAAAAGAATTATATTATACTTTTACCTTGGACATATTTGTCAGAATAAGATAATTTATATGTTTACTAATACTACTCACATCGTTCATTTCACATGTATCATAGCGTTTCAAATATTTGCGCTATAATGTCTTTTATTAGCTGAAAATTTTTTAAATCATTTAATGTGGTGCAGACCACAATCGCAGAAACAAGTAGGTAATTGATTTGATTTGGATTTCGTTAAAAATATCAGTTTTTAATCATCATTTATAAATAATTTATAAATTATTAAAATTAAACTACCTTTTTAGGATATCTACTTCACATGTTTTACATAATATTGCTTTCTTCGGTCTTGATATAATTTGATAGAAATTTAAAAAAATAGAGAATTTAAAAAAAAAAAGAAAATCGAATGCTGTAACGAAAAAGTTAAGAATTTATTAATTACTATATTAATTACTACATATTATTATTAGAAATAATAATATAAAATATAAAAGTTATTAAATTAATTTTTATATTTATACATCAATTTAATGTTTATTAATTCCTTGAGAAAAAAATTGACTTAGCGTATTCAACAGTTTCCATATTAATATAATTTAAATTGTACAAATTTTTTCTTCAAGAAATTAATAAACATTAAATTAATATATAACAAATTAAGTTCATAAAACTTTTATATTTTTTATTATTTCTATAATACTATGTGATAATTAATATAGTAATTAATAAATTCTTGCTTTTAACTTTTTCGTTAGAGTATTCGAGTATTTTTTATTTTTAAATTCATTAATTTTTTGTTTAATTTTCGTGAATTATTTAAGTAAAAGTAATTGAATAATTTAATTTATTTATATAAATTATTTAAATATAGGCTATAAAATATATATTATAAAAAAAATAAAATAAAATTTCTAAATTTCAAATCATAAACGTTTTGAGATTTCAACATTTTAAATAGAATTCTAATTCAGTAGAATTTTCAATTTTAATTTACTTCACTAAGTGATTTTTAGGAATTTTAACGAATTCTAAATGAATTTATGGAAACCTGTGAATTTGCAGAAAGATGCAGATAACAAAGACGTGGTGTCTGATAGTGGCTAGTTTTTCGGTGGTAAGTTTCGTGACTGCCCTGGAAAATGGATTGGCACGAACACCTCCCATGGGGTGGCTCGCATGGGAAAGGTTTCGATGCAATATTGATTGCAAAAATGATCCTGAGAACTGTATCAGGTAAGAAGTTTCGTTTTGTAAGATCTCGGAACACACCTTATTTATTCTGTATTTCTCTATAACTCTTTATAATCTTCAGCTCTGTTTATTTCACTTATGTTAAATTCAATCACTCTTACTTTTCCACTTTGATTTCAGTATTCACTACTTTTACTTCTCTGCTCAAAGAAAAGTAAAGCGAGACCAATAATTAGTACTGATAACAATTATATCTTCATTTAAGGGTGTTGGAGCCAAATTCTAATCTAAAATTTCGATTTCTTCATTTTACTCAACAAATATTAAATTTAGAATTTTTTCCCTCTGTAGAATTAATCAATTTTTAACTGAATTATGTGTACAGAGCGAGAAAATATCTAATTCAAATATTTTTTAAGTAAAATGAAAATATTCAATTTTGAAGTTAGATTTTGAATTCTTCATTTTATGCAAAAAATATTTATCTATAATTTTCGTTGAGTAAAATGAGGAATGGAATTTTGAGCTTAATACTACTGCAATCAAATCTCCTATCCCCAACATTTTTTTTTATCTGAAATGAAAATTTTTATTGTCTGCTAGTAAAGAACGAGAATGCAATATTGATTTGAAATACTGAATACATCTTTTATATCGATATGACGCAAAACAAACTCATCCTTTTCTTTTCGCAATTCATAGCGATCGGCTGTTCCGAAAAATGGCAGATATTTTCGTAGCAGAAGGTTATGCAGATGTAGGATATGAATACATAAATATAGATGATTGTTGGTTAGAAAAGAAAAGAAATTCCAATGGTCAGCTAGAGGCAGATAGACAACGATTTCCCCATGGCATGAAGAACCTTGCAGATTACGTAAGATATACCAAAATATATTGCACAACAGAAATTGTGAAAGAGAGGTCTATTACTTTTTTATTATCTATTCTAAAAAGATGATTGAGTCGAAGTCAAAATATCGTAACGCCTATTCCGTCAATTATTTGAATTTGGTTTCGTTAATCATCGTTTTATCATGAGTCTAAACTCGAAATACATCAAAAATCTTGGTTTTAAAATAGCAGTTTTATGGTACTATTAAAAATAAACAATTTACTAATTTATTACGAATAATTAATAAATTAATTTAATAATTAATTAACCGGGTTTTCAAATAATACTGTAGATAACTATAAATTTATACAGTATTTTTTTTAGAAAATAAAATCACAGTTAAACATCAATACAACTGTAAACGTAGTTAATTTTGAAAACAATCTAACAACTATTATTGTTTATAAAGCAAAACACATGTTGTAATTATTTAATTTATAAAATATAAGGAAACATTTTTTATAAATACTAGCAAACCAAGAGGCGCAATATACGCGTAAAATTTCAAGAGTTTTCTGGGAATTTTAAGAGATTTTAATGTTTGCCATGGAATTTGTGGAGAGATTTCAAAAGATTTAAAAAATATTTAGTAGAATTTAAAAGGATTTCAAAGGCTGTACACTTTTAAGGGCTTTCAAGAAAGTCAATTTTTAAAAGATGTGGAATTTTTAGGAATTTGATGGATTTTTATGAGATTTGTAATAATTTTAAAAGATTTCAAGAGATTTTTCTAATTTTTAAAAGATTTTGCATAGAATCGTTAACGATTTCATGGAATTTGATGAGATTTCTAATCTAAAAATTATAGGAATTTTTAGATTTTCATGAATTTTAACGTGGATTTCAGAAGATTTATGAGTTTGAAAATTTTTGTGTAATTTTAAGGGATTTCATGGAATTTGAAGACATTTCTCATACTTTTAATGAATTTTAAAGAATATGAAAGGAATTTTAATTGTTATCGTAGAATTTAAAAGAATTTCAAGAAGTTTTTGGAAATTTTAACAGATTTTCATGAATTTAAAGCGATTTTAAAGATTTTCAAAGGTTTCTTGGAATTCTTAGAGATTTTAAAGAATTTTAAAATAGATTTTAAGAGATTAATGATTTTGAAGGTTTTTCTGAATTTTTAAGTATGTTCAAGCGATTATTCTATTTTTAAAAAGAATTTGTAAAATTTTTAAGGATTTTAATGATTTTAATGATTTTAAGAGATTTTAAATGTTAAGAAACTTCAAGAGGTTGCTAGAAATTTTTAGAAATTTTCACGAATTTTAACCATGGATTTCTAGAGAAGGTTTGATCTTGAAGGTTTTCGTGAATTTTTAAGGATATTTTCAAGAGGTTTCTAGGAATTTTTAGAGATTTTTAGGAATTTTAATATGGATTTCAAAAGATTAATGATTTTTAAGGTTTTCGTGAATTTTTAAAGACTTTGAAGTAAATGCGCGCGCAGAGCGCGCGTTCGTTCTTATATATTACTAAAATGCCATAATAATGTAATAATCATCGGATTTAAGATCTGTTGAGAATCTTCAATTCTAATATTTATTGCCCAATTTTCTATTCCCTATCTCTAGAAATTTTTTCCTTAATTAAAATATTTTATATTGATTATTTTATATTGATTATTATACCGATCATTAATTTTTTATTATAAATTCATTATCGTTAGTATAATATTTTATTGTTGCGATAATAAAGTCTTACGTCTTCAGGTACATTCCAAGGGGCTCAAGTTTGGAATTTATGAAGATTATGGCAATCTTACTTGCGGAGGATATCCAGGAGTTCTTGGTCACTTGGAAGCTGATGCTAAACTTTTCGCGTCCTGGGGTGTAGATTACGTTAAACTGGATGGTTGTAACGTTGAATATAGCGAAATGGACAAAGGTAAAATTTGAGGAAAATTAATAAAAGCTTTTTTGATCTCTTTTAAACCTAAATAGTAAAAACCATGGAAACAAAAATTCTTTTAAAACTTTAACTCAAACACAAATTTAAATTTTCGTAGGCTACCCAGAATTCGGTTACCACCTAAACCGAACTGGCAGACCCATGATTTATTCCTGCAGCTGGCCAGTCTATCAAATCTACGCTAAAATGAAAGTAAGTAAGCTGCGAATTTCCAAATAAATCACTTTCAAAAAATAACTTTAAAACCCCATAAAAATAGCTCTAAACTAAACAATAAAGTGATTCTTTCTTCGTCATTGTGTCGGTTTGAAGGAAAGTTAGAAAGCTGAATGTATTTGTCACAGGAGATGCTATTATTACGTATTGATGCTGTCTTCCCAATAATACCTTTTTAGAAAGAAGCTAAAGAGAAACGTGATTCAAATATATTTCCTCCCTCACATCATTAACGAGATGAGAAGCAAAATTTAATGATCTAATTATGTTTTTAAATTTTATTTTCAGCCAGACTACAAGTCTATAATTCGTCACTGCAATCTGTGGAGGAACTTTGACGACATTCAGGACTCCTGGAGCAGTGTTGAATCTATTATTGATTATTACGGTGATAATCAAGATGCCATTGTGCCAAATGCAGGACCTGGACATTGGAACGATCCTGATATGCTGATTATCGGCAATTTTGGATTGAGTTACGAACAGAGCAAATCTCAAATGGCTCTTTGGGCTATTCTTGCTGCCCCTCTTTTGATGTCCGTTGATCTCCGCACCATCAGACCAGAGTACAAAGCTATTTTACAGAATAAGAAAGTCATCGCTGTGAATCAGGATCCCCTTGGAATTCAGGGAAGAAGAATCCGCAAGGTTGATTTTCGGAAATAATTTCATGGGATTTTAAAAGAATTCATAAAACTCTAAAGATTTGATTACATGAGTATTCTATATTTATATGGTTAAAGTGAAATAGTACTATTAGAAATTATCTGTTTTGGCATTTAAATTAGAAACTTCATAAATCAGACTTTAAATTTTGGATTCGTCGAACATTAGTAACGTTTATCCTTTTTTTTTCAGCAAAAAGGCATTGAGATTTGGGCAAGACCTATTACTCCAAGTCAAAAATCCTATTATTCCTACGCCATAGCAATTTTGAACAGAAATACGGATGGAACTCCCTCTGTAGTTCCTTTGACCTTGAAAGAACTCGGATTAAAATATCCTGGTGGTTACCGTGTCGAGGTATGATTACAAATTTTGAATTGACTAATCAAAACTTCTATTATTCTATTTGATATATTTAATTTTATCCGCATATTAAATTGTTTTTTGAAGGATTTGTTCACACATTTCGACTACGGCAGCCTAACGCCATCGATGAATATTACTGTTAGAGTCAACCCTACCGGAGTCGTGATTCTAAGATTTAATTTACAAATTGATGGATTATACACTTTTGATGAGTTCACGTGTAATACTGATTATTGCAAGACTAAGAAATCAACCAAAAAACAACAACTTAAGGGTGGAATCCCACATAAGCTCTGATTACTTGAAGCCTTTTTTTTGAAGCCTTTTCTTTTAAAAATTAATTTGTTTAAGGGCGTTGGACCAAAGTGTTAAGCTCAAAATCCTATTCTCCATTTTACTCAACGAAAATTATAGATAAATATTTTTTCGCTCTGTAGCACTAATCTTTTTTCAAATATAAGACTACGTGCAGAGCGAAAAAATATTTAGTTTAGATACTTTTTGCATAAATTGAAGAATTCAAAATCTGACTTCAAAATTCAATATTTTCATTTTACTTAAAAAAATATTTGAATTGGATATTTTCATGCTCTGTGCACATAATTCTAGTTAAAAATTGTTTAATTCTACAGAGGGAAAAAATTCTAATTTTAATATATTTGTTAACTAAAATGAAGAAATCGAGTTTTTAGATTGGAACTTGGCTCCAACACCCTTAAGGCTTGTTTAGAGTTTTCCACTTTTTCGATTATTTAGTGATTTAGAAAATACTTACAAAATTTTATTACATTGCATAAGATTATTTTGTAACATTACTATCGTTAAAATAAAATTTTATTTCTGTTTCAATCTTATTGTTATTAATTTTCAAAACAGAAAATTTATCGGATTTTATCTAATTTTAAATCTCAACTTAAAATCTATTAGCTTCCTCATAGAGGAAGCTCTATGGACGGATATTTATAGTATAAAAAAAGTCGAACAATTTATCCTTATGACTTTTTTCGACAAAAAAAAATTGTCAGACTTATAACATTTTGAAAATTCAAAAAAACGAACGAAAATTTAAATTTAAAGTCAAACAATGAACAATATGAAAAAAAGCCTAGGAGTGAAAAATTTTTCTTTTTTAACGCCCTACAGGATTGGTATAACAACTTTTTGAATTTTCTTGAAAAATCTAATTTTAAGTAAAATAACGCAAGATACTGATAAAATGATAAGAAAGATAATTATTGCTCTTAAAAAGATCTACAAATTCTCCCTTTGCCATTTTTTTATGGGATAAAAGTTTTTCCTTTTAATCACTGAGAAAAATATTTTTTGGATCCAAAGATAAAAAAATAAAAAAGATTTATTAGACTTATTTGAGGAAATTGATGAAGCAAGAGGTCATCCATGATTAATCAATTTTTTCATGTTTCTATTTTGAACCGGTTTGAAAATGCAAACTTTAATTAGAACTATTTAATAATTAATATTTCAATTAACTGATTGGTTTTGTGAAATTGCAATTAGGTACAGCTTTAAAGATTTGATTTAATACTTCAATTTATTTAAATTTGTTTAATATTCAATTTTTAAGTGATCAGTTTACTATGTAATGCATTTAAATCTGAATCAATAACTCAGTTAACGTTTAGATTTTTTAAATTATTAAAACTAAATATTGAGCAATTCAAGTTTTGCGCCAATTTAATTATAACCGATCTCAGCGCCGTTATAAGCCGGGAAGCGGGAACAGCGGGAACTATGAACATTCCCGTGTTTAGAAATGACAAAAACAGAATGACAGGCCGACATAGAGCTTCGAAAAGTCCGAAAAATTTTAGAAAATATAATTTGTAATTAATAATCAGGTGTACTTAATTAATAAAAATGAAGACTACACTTATGGTGGCTGAAAAGATATCTTTGCCCGCATCTCTTGCGAATATATTGAGCAATGTAAGATGTACTTTCAAAAAAGGTAGGTTATAAAAATTGCTTTATTTTTTGCACATTTGTGCTTTGTTTCTTAATATTAATTAAAAAATCAACATCAGTACTCAAAAATACTAAACAATAAAGTTAAAAGGACTGTAAATCTAATTTGAATCCCCTTTTAATTTCGTAGCAAATAAATTAACAATTTTTAATTTTGGATACAAAGACGATGAGATTCTTAGAAAATTACACTAAAAAAATATTATAAATTCGATATTAAATTATTGAACACAAAATTAGTGATCAATAATAAAAATTCACTGCAATAAGTTTTGTTTAAAAAAATGTTAAAGATTCAAAAGAATTCAAATCCAACCAAATGAAAATATAAAAAAATAAATAATAATTGTACATTAAATTTCAGGCTAACTTATTTTCTTTTCAAACTGAGAAAAAGGAAGTAGTATCGAAATTTAAAATTCCCTACTTTATCTCATCCTATCCTGGGAAATTCGATATGCCGTGAGTTGTTCGCTAAGATTCCTAACTTTTGCTCTACCAGAATTGTTGAAGTTTATTTATATATAATTTTTATTTCAGAGCAACATTAAAGCAACAACAGAATAATTCGGAATCAATGAATCAGGTAATGTAATGTATAATTTCATCTGTAACAATAAGGAAAGAGTGTTTAACATCGATCGATTATAATAATAATAATTATAATAACTTGTCAAAATATCTGTACAGTAGATTTGTATGATTTGTACAAATGACCTCATTTAAAATCATTCTAAGGTTTGTTGACAATTTGTAGTTATTTAACTATCAATCTAGAAAATAATTGCTGCTGAAAATAAATATTCTAGAAATATCATTAGTCTTGAGACTTTTTCTGAAATATTTTCTTTAGGTCTTACTACCATTTTTCTTTTAAGAATAATGAACGGCATAGGTTTCTTTAGGCTCCTTGTTTAATCAAATCTTTCAGATACGTTTGGAATTTATCTTTCGCCTAAACTGCGAAGTTCATCAGGAAGATAAATTTTTTGAGACTGGATGAGACAATCGACACTCTGAGATATCAAATTCCTAAGTAGAGTTGAATTTCAGTGTGGAAGGAAGATATTTTCGCAGAATGTTGATTCAGTTCACAGGTAAATAAATCTGAAAGGAAGAAGTTGAAGGGCTCGGTATGTGTGAGTAGAAAGACTTTTTCATACATTGTACTCGACATTCTTGGCAGACCATTTTCATCTAAAATATCCCCCAATCACCCTCAACTATGACCCTGCTCATTTTAAGAGGAACCCCTCCAAACCGTAATAATCTTCCCTTTGTCCTTCTTGTATCATTCTTTTCCTTTTCAAGGGAAATGATCCTTTTTCTCACTTTTTTATTTCGGACAAAGATAAATTTTAGGTCTGATGGCAGAATTAAAGTACTTTATTATCCAGTTTGCCTTTCTTTTGGATGTTAAGAACTTGGTTATTTTTATCTTTCTTATGATGTTCTTAATGTGGATTCGCAGGCCAGTCAACTGAAATGTATCACATTAAAAGTTTCTAAAGATCCGGGTGAAATAAAAAATTACTTATTCGTCTAAACAATTAGAAATCTGACTGAAATTTTAAATTAGCATTCGATAGATCAGCGATTTTTTATAATTTAAAATGTAAATACCATACTATTACTAGTAATAATAAAAAAATAAATATATAAATATACAAGTATAAAGATAAATAAAATACTAGTACTATACTAGTATTTCATATTTGATACACTATAGTTTTGAAAGATTTTTGTTGATGGTTTAAAAAATCTGCAGAGGAAATGACGTGATTTACGAAGAGAGTAAAGATAGATGCTCAATTTCTCCTTTTTACTACTGAAGAAAAGTAAAGGAAACCTCGGTGAGTTTCCGGGTTGCTAATAAAGTCCGGAGTTTATCGCAGGATCAGGGACAAGCCGTGATAATGCCGAAGAGGTGGAATTGTTTTACGGCGTCCGTAGATAAAAAGCGTAGAAGTGAGCAAAAAAATTCTGAAGGAAAACTGATAAGTTCACTGTCGTGAAAATGTCGTGTAACACACAGAGAGAAAACACCCCCTGGGGTTCGCCACCTTCACATTCACATCCTTTCACATTGCAAACCGTTTGTGTGTGGTTGTGTTGTATTACATGGATTCGCGCTTATCGGCACAATTTTTCTACATCCTCCGTCAGAGACGTTTCATAGTATAAGTATATACGTATTCGTATAAAAATGAATTCGCAAGAGTGACTCGAAATTTCTCCACAAGCGAATGCAAAACCTTATATTCCAACAATCGAAATATGTAGTGAAACAATGTCAGTCAGTAGCTAAGATTGGGACTATTATGTATTATATTATACCTTATGTATAATACAGGGTGTCTACTACCGGGAAAAACCGGGAAAACCGGGAATACGCCTGGAATTTTTTTTTAATCCTGGAATTTTTTTTTAATCCTGGAATTTCTTTTCAAGAACCTACTTTTATAACTTATTTTTGTTTTCTGTCATAGCAAATAATGTCTAAACTCGAAATACATCGAAAATCTTGGATTTAAAAAAACAGTTTTATGGTAATATTAAAAACAAACAATTAACTAATTTATTATGACTAATTAATAAATTAATTTAATAATTAATTAACCGATTTTTCAAATAATACTGTACATAACTATAAATTTATACGGTATTTTTTTTACAAAACAAAATCACAATTAAACATCAATACAACTGTAAACGTAGTTAATTTTGAAAACAATCTAACAACTATTATTTTTTATAAAGCAAAACACATGTTGTAATTGTTTAATTTATAAAATATAAGGAAACTTTTTTTATAAATACTAGCAAACCAAGAGACGCGATACTCGCGCATTGTTTTATTTTTCTTCTTACAATTTCATTCAAAGTCATTCCAAATCCAATCAGATTTGAAACTATAATCTATTTGAGATTTTCGAGACATTTTTCGAGATGAATTTCGTAGAATTTTATGGATTTTTATATTTCGTGAAATTCTAAAGGAATTCATGTAATTTTAAGAGACTTAAGAATTCTAAGGGATTTTAAGCAGAGGCGGAGACTTCTAAAAAATATTGGGGGGGCACAAATTTTGGAAGTTTTCCAACTGAAATTTCACCGTGAGTGTGGGGGTGGGGAGTTGTCGAGTAATAATTATTATTGATAATTATCTCCAAGTTATTTTAAAAGAAACAAAACGATGGTCGTAAAAATTGGTGTATATATCAGAGTACCAACCGATCGGACAATATAATGAATTTCCAAATATCAATTTTGCTCTCTGAAATATTGGAAGGGCACGGCCCCCTTAAGATTTTTTTTTTTTGGGGGCAAAAAGTACCTTGCCCCCCCATAGTCGCCGCCCCTGATTTTAAGAGTTTCTAAATGTTTTGAAATTTTGAGGAATTTTAAGAGGTTTCTAAAAATTTTAAAAGTTTTATGGGGTTTTAAGAAATTTTATGAGATTTATAATAATTTTAAGTGATTTCAAGAGACTTTTCTGATGTTTCAAAGATTTTGTGAGAATTTTAAAGGGTTTCATGGAATTTGATAAAAGATTTCTAATAGTTTTAGCAGATTTTAAAGATATGAAAGGATTTTAAATGTTACCGTAAAATTTCAAGAATTTTCTGGGAATTTTAAGAGATTTTAATGTTTGTCATCGAATTTTATGGATAGATTTAAAAATATTTTTAAGAGCTTTCAAGAAAGTTGATTTTTAAAAGATATTCTGAAATTTGTTAGATTTTATGGATTTTTATGAGATTTCTAATAATTTTAAAAGATTTCAAGAGATTTTTTTAATTTTTAAAAGATTTTGTATAAAATCGTTAACGATTTCATGGAATTTGACGAGATTTCTAATCTAAAAATTTTAGGATTTTTTTTAGAGATTTTTATGAATTTTAACGTGGATTTGAGAAGATTTATGAGTTTGAAAATTTTTGTGGAATTTTAATAGATTTCATGGAATTTGAAGATATTTATAATACTTTTAGTGGATTTTAAAGGATATAAAAGGGATTTTAATTATTATCATAGAATTTGAAAGAATTTTAACATAGATTTTAAGAGATTAATGATTTTGAAGTTTTTTCTTAAGTATTTTCAAGCGATTATTCTAATTTTTAAAAGAATTTGTAAAATTTTTAAGGATTTCATGGAATTTGATGAAATTTCAAGAGATTAATGATTTTGAAGGTTTTCGTGAATTTTTAAGGATTTCCAAGTAAATGTTCGTTCTTGTATGGATAAATAATATATAATAAACTCTATAATATGTTGGATTTGTTAATTTAATATGCTAAGTTCATAATAGTAAATGTATGATAAAGCATATTAAAGTGTGTTTTTACTTTCCTGGAAAATCAGGGATTTAGCCTTGAAAAACCGGGAAAACGCCTGGAATTTGAATCGGTTGAGTCAGTAGACACCCTGTTAATATTTTTTTAAGTCTGCAATTAATTTAATGGTCTTCTTCATATGTGTACAAAATCATATTATTCCAAAAGACCCTTTTCCATTTGCCAAAACTCCTGCATCGATTCATAAAGTGATGCAGTCAATGTTTTTGTAGCGAGGATCAAAGAAAAGGGTCAATATTATTTTAGCATCGGGCTGGGCTTTCAGTAAGATAAATCTGAAAGGGAAGAAAACATGGCTTTTGATGAAACGGACAACGTCGTGTTTTCTGACGTAAATCATTTAGTTTTTCTAGTAAGGGGCCATTTCTGAAAAAGCGAACGACAATCTTTACATGATCTGCTCACAAATTGCTAACATTAGTTTCATTTCAGTTCCATTATTTTAACAGTCTAAGAGATAAAACTGGTGAAATTATTTCAAGAAAGGAATTTTGAAAGAACATATTTCAAGTCATACGGCCTGATATATTTAGGGTATTTAAATATTTTATTTCAAGTGACAATATTTTGATACTGGACTTTGTTCTTCCGGCTTTGAAATTAATCGTCTTTCGTGAAGTGAAAAATAAGGGAAACTTGTTTCGTTAGATCATTTTCCACCCACGATTTTACCCTGAATTTGATGAATGAAAAATGATTTTCGTTGTAAGCTCATTTAATTGGACATAGCTTTTCTAAATAAAACTCGTTAGATTTGCTCAGGGCCACTCAAATATAAATGCTCAAAACCAACAATTTTAGATTTAAAGCCTTTCAATTTTCAATTATATATATATATATATAAATTCTATGTCTGTTATTAAAGTTTGTTTTCGGTTTTTATATGATTGAGTTCTACTTCGTCTCGTAAAAGGGAGAAAGCACGTTTACCGTATTTTTATAGTTTTCATCGTTTGTCGAAGAGTAAAGTTTTCTTCGTTACCTATAAAAATAAAAATTCACATTGTGCCTATAAAAATTTATGGCTTCATACACATCGTTTCTGCAGATGTGCACTGACTTCGGATGCATTATAGATGACATTTATGTACATATTTATGAATCCTGCTAACGGTCGAATCGCAGAGTTTTCGATGTATAAAATGTCGTTTTGCACGGAAAGTTATGTTTTCGAGAGATAAATCGAAGAGGAAAAATATTCGATAAAAAAAAAGTGATTTTAGAATAAGATTACATGGATATAAATGCTCTTTTATATACGTATTGAATTTTTTTCCGAGCTAATGAATATTTCTTTCATGAAACGATTCTGTTCCCGATGGTATCGTAAGGGTTGAATAAAGCATTCAACTCGATAAAGCGATACATCTCATACATATAAAAGAGGCATATCGAGTTTTTTGGGAAATTTATCTACGCGTGTATTATGGGTTTTTGTCATGTTTTCGCATTTTTCTATTGTAGCGTCAATTTTTTTCAAATCGTTGACCTTTTCTACGATTTTTCTCTGGGCGCGGTCGAGCATTTCACCAGAGAGTAAATTTAACTCTTTTGTGGAATGGAAGAAAGCGTTACTTGTTCACTATCGGATTACTTTCCCACGTGGAATCACCCCTTCCTCTTGAATTACAAGACACCCTGTGTACGTTGGACACTTGAGTATCACGTAGGTGCTGTATATGTGCAGAAATGTTCCTCAAGCAGGAACGTATGTAGCTAAAAATATTGAGACACATTTTTTATGAAAATGTTTCTTTTTTACGTGAGGAGAAGAAAATAATTTGCTTCAATAATAGAGGGATCTCAAATTAGTTATTTAATGAAATAAAAATTCTCAAATTTTTCAATATTCTCAAAAATATATCAAAAATAGAATGAAAATTTTATTACTACGACAACAATTTTAAAAGAGAGTTTCAAATTAGTTAACATTTAAATAGATCAACACTGAGAAAAAAGATTTAGTTATTACAACAAAAACGTTTTGTTAAACAGTTTTTGTTGCCTTAGCAAAATTTTGGTTGTTAACACAAAATTATTTTGTTGGACCAACAAAATATTCTGTTGGTAACACAAAATTTGTTTGTTGAGTCTGTTTTTGTTGACCTAAACGAAGTTTTGTTGAGCCAACAAAACTATTTGGTTAGTCCAATTAGATACGAGACCACGCATGCGTATCAGAAACGCGAACTCGTTCATATGCTTAATATGGCGGATGACGCTGTTCTAGGGTTGTGAGCAATGAAACGTTTCATTGAAACATTGAAACTTTCACTTGAAACTTTCAAATGTTTCACTGTCAAAGTTTCATTGTTTCATGAAACTTTGGGGGGAAAGGAGGTGAATTTCTAATTGCGCATGCGCGGAAATAGAGGTTAGGCTCGATAGTCCCGCACATTTAACTTGTTTTGGAATATTATTTAGTATTTCTTTA
>CAJFCP010000162.1:750463-785529 GCA_904066005.1 Synergus itoensis | reverse complement strand
TGTTTTTATGTTTCTACTTCGAGCAAATTGAATCGTTTCCAAAGACGGAGGGATTGTGAAGTTAATTCAGATTTTTTATTGATTTCTTGTTCTAATTAAAAAAAATCACTTCACTTATACAATATTTGCAATTTAGTTATTATATAACTTCGAAATTTATGTTTTTATGTTTCTACTTCGAGCAAATTGAATCGTTTCCAAAGACGGAGGGATTGTGAAGTTAATTCAGATTTTTTATTGATTTCTTGTTCTAATTAAAAAAAATCACTTCACTTATACAATATTTGCAATTTAGTTATTATATAACCTTCGAAATTTTAGTAAATTCTACAAATTCTTTTAAAAATCATAAAAATCTTTTGAAATCCTCTAAAAAAATTCTCTGAAAAATTTTAAAATCTCTTCATATCTTCTCAAATCCGCATTAAAAGTATTAGAGACATGGGCGTAACCAAGGGGGGGGGGGGCAGGGGGGGCAGCTGCCCCCCCCTTCTCGATCGCCGAAAACTTGAAAAAACTCGTTTTTGAACGCCTTTTAAACGCTTTTTGAACGTTTTTGAACCTGTTTTAAAAACTTGGTCACTTCAAAGGCTGCATGCTGCCCCCCCCCCTGAATCAAAGTCTGGCTATGCCCATGATTAGAGATCTCGTCAAATTCTATGAAATCCTTCAAAATTCCATAAAATCTTTTAAAAATCAGAAAAATCTCTTGAATTCTCTTAAAATTTCTGGAAACTCCACGATAAAATTTAAAATCCCTTAAAATCCTTAAAAACTATCAGAAACGTTTTTAAAAATTTCGAAATTCTACGACAAGATTAAAAATCCCAGAAACCTTTCTAAATCTCTTAAAATTTCACGAAAACCGTCGAAATCGATTAAAATTCGTGAAAATCTCTTAAAATTTTTAGAAACTTCTTGAAATTCTTTCAAATTCTGTATGATAACAATTAAAATCCCTTTTATTTTCAAATTCATTAAAAAGATTTGAAATCTCATCAAATTCCTTGAAATGTTTGAATAATCGTAAAAATCTTTTGAATTCGCTTAATATTCCTCGAAATTTCACGTAAACATTAGAAATCTCATAAAAATTCCACAATATCTTTTAAAAGTCGAAAAATTTCTTAAAAACCCTTAAAAAATGTACAGCCTTTGAAATCCTTTGAAATTCTACTAAATTTTGTTAGAAAAAAAAATAATCGCACGTGTGTTTGTTTGCCTTTGTCCCTTAAAAATTTTTAATTTTATGAAAACCTTCGAAATTTTAGTAAATTCTACAAAATCTTTTAAAAATCATAAAAATCTTTTGAAATCCTCTAAAAAAATTCGTAAAAATTTTTTGAAATCTCTCCATAAAATTCCCTGAAAAACTTTAAAATCTCTTAAAATTCTTGAAATTTTATATTTAAAATTCCTTTATATCATTAAAATCCATTAAAATTATTAAAAATCTTATCAAATTCCATGAAATCCTTTAAAATTCTCACAAAATCTATTAAAGATCAGAAAATCTCATAAAATTGCATAAAATTCCTCGCAATTCTTAGAAATCTTTCAAAATATCTTAAAATTCCTTAAAACCCCATAATTCTCTTACAAACGTTTTGAAATCCCTTAAAATTTAACGAAAACCTTATAAATCGCTTAAATTCGTTGAAATATTTTAAAATTTTTAGAAACCTCTTAAAATTCCTCAAAATTTCAAAGCATTTAAAATCTCTTAAAATCTCTTAGAATTCTTAAAAGTCTCTTAAAATTGCATGAATTCCTTTAAAATCTCACGAAATATCCTAAATTCCTTAAAATTCTACGAAATCTTTTTAAAATTCTAAAAATCTTTTGAATTTTGTAAAAATCACTTAAAAATCGTCAAATTCCCTTAAAATTCTCTAAAAATGTCTAAAAAAATTTCGTATACATTATAGTTTCAAATCTGATTGGCTTTGGAATGACTTGAAGTTTTAAGAAGAAAAACAAAATAATCGCGTGTATTAAAAAAACCAGAATCTTTTGTTAAATCAGGCCTATTGTTTAGTTTACCCTACACTAAAAATACTACATTTCACGTCAGTGTTGAAAACTCAATCTCCTTTTTTAGATTTATTTTAGTAATAGGCCAATCGACGTGCTCTCAATCCTGTCAACGGTTAATAGCTCGTGACGTACAAAGCTATTAATCAGACACACATTTCTCGCAAAAAAAAAAAAGATTATAAAACCGATAGTGTGCTCAGTTCTCTCGTCAGATAAAATAGTACCTGGGTGTAAAATCTTTTATATTAGACCCCAGAGTGCGCACTTTAATTATTTTAATCAAAAAGTTTAATTAAACATATTAAAAACGTCCTGAAGAATGAGTGAGCATTGGATTTGAGTCTGAACGACTATATATACATATTATGTATACTTGAAATTAATTGTAGATAAAGATCGGCCAATTATGATCTCAAAAGTATCTGCAAGGAACAACTTGATAAATAAACCTGATTTTCGCGATCTTAAATCGCGACTCGTGAAACGCGACACGTCGCAACCGAAAAATATGTTCTCGACTGAAAGTAGATTGACTAAAGTTCCAAGTGCAGACACTTTTTATTGCTTATTAATTTCCTGCGTCTGTACTTTGAGTAACATGCAGGCCGAAAATAAAAGTCATTTCTCTCTGGGTGGCCTGGCACTGGAAATTTAATCCCGTGGGTTTTTATCGCAAAATCGATTCCGATCCGTCAATTACCTATGTTCTTGTCGTTTTCGTGAAGATCAGTTTTACAAGCTTAAATTCTTATCTCTTAATTTTTACTAACACTAGCAGACCACGCGCGCTACGCGCACGATTATTTATTTAATTTCTTACAACTTCAAGTCATTAAAAAATCAATGAAATTTTGCTGATTCAATTTTAGAGAGTAGGTTTGAAATAAGAATGTATCCGAGATTTTAGGGACATTTCGTTACATCCTCTTTTTAGAGAGTTTCAAAAGGTTTGACAATTTTCAAGTGATTTTTTACAAAGTTGTAAAGATTTTTAGGATTTTTAAAAGATTTGGTGGAATTTTAAGGTATTTCTGGATATTTCACGGAATTTGAACGGAATTCATGAAATTTTAAGAGACTTTTTAAAGGTATATAGGGATTTTTAAAGGATTTTAAATGTTTTGAAATTTTTAAGAATATTAAGAGGTTTCTAAGAACTTTAAAAGATTCCAACGAATTTTAAAAGGTTTCAGAGAATTTTAAGGGACTTTAAGGAATTTTAAATGTTATGATAAAATTTCCAGAAATTTTAAAAGAATTTTAATGGAATGTAACGAGATTTTTAATAATTTTTATGTATTTTAAAGGACGTAAAGAGACTTTAAATGTTATCGTAGAATTTAAAGAATTGTAATAAGTTTTTGGGAATTTTAAGGTAATTTTATTGAGGGATTTCTAAAGAATTTCTGTACATATATGATTTTTAACGAATTTTAACTTGGATTTCAAGACATTTATGATTTTAATCGTTTTTGTGGATTTTTAAGGGATTTCAAGAGGTTTCTGGGACTTTTAAGAAATCTTAACGAAACACGTGTTTCAAAGTTTGATGTTTGTTTAGAATATTCAAACGGCAATAGTCTCTTTCGAAGATTCGAGTTCTTTGTGTAGTGAGCGCCGCATAAATCAACTTTGAACTAGACTGGATTAAATTTAAGTCAAGCGACGGTTGTACTTAAGCTTTGAATAAATCTTTGGGCTGTGACTAGTAGGACTTTTTAGCAAAGATTAAACGACCCTCGGCAACTCTCGTCCTAAATCACTGAACTCGAGCCAAGATTAACTGACCCTTACCGCCCACTCCAAATCTAAATTAGAGCACCGACTCGCGATAAACTGACCCTTTGACGTGTCTCCCCTGCGCAAATTACTGATCTCATTTGGTTACACGTTACCGCCCTAATGGCCGGATTCTTTCTCTAAATCAAATCAATCTTCGAATGCTCAAACGCTGCCAAATGTTCCCTATACACCCAGAAAAAAGTTTGTTTGAATAAAATAAACGTATCTTTGATATAGGGCAAAAAAAATATATATCTTTGAATTAAATAAAATTTATTTGATTCAAAGAAATTTTCTTTTTAATTCAGGGTGGCCACATGTCAGGGAAGTCAGGGAAGTCAGGGAAATGTCAGAGAAATGTGAGTAGTTGTCAGGGAAAATAGAAATTGACGTTTATGCTAACTACGTTATTTTTGTCGTATTACATATATAATTTTTATAGCTTATTTAACAAATTTTAGAAACTATCCAAGGATTTGGAAGGATTATAAATAATTTCCAGGTATTCTTTCAGATTTTCTAGGCTTCTAATGATTTCAAGACATTTTCAATAATTTTAAAGAATTTTAAGAGGTTTCTAGGAATTTAAAGTGATTATAAGAGATTTGTATAATATTTAAAAGATTTAGTTGAATTTTAAAGAACTTCATGAAGTTGTAAGAGATTTTTAAGGAAGTTTAGGCAATTCAAAGAATTTTAAGGAATTTTAAAGTTCCCTGAGAAATTTTAAAAGACTTCACGAGATTTTTATGTCTTTTTAAAGATTAGGTGGAATTTTTAAAATTTTTCCAAAATTTTAAAAGATTGTTACGTATTCTAAGGGATTTTAAAGTTTTTCGTGGAATTATAAAGGATTTTAAGAAACTTATAAGATATTTAAGAGATTTTAAGGGATTATAAATATTCCCGTAGAATTTAAAAAGATTTTAAAAGGTTTGTAAGAATTTTAAGAAATTTCGATTATTTTAAAGTTTTTTTTAAGGAATTTAAATTTTCTTCATGGAATTTTAAAGGATTTCACAACATTTTTATGATTTATAAAAGATTTTGTAGAAGTTTACGGAATTTCAAGAGGTTTTCAAGAATTTTAAGAGATCTTTACGTATTTTGAGGGATTTTAAAGTTTTTCGTGGAATACTAAAGGATTTTAAGAAGCTTGTAAAAACTTTAAGTAATTTTTATATTTTAAAAATGATCGTAAGGAATTTTAATAGTCCTCATACAATTTAAAAAAATTTTGTCATTTTTGTTTCTTAAAAGATTGTATGAGATTTTTTATTTCAAGAGTTTTTTTTTTAGAGGCAGTGGAATTTTAAGAAATTTAAAGATGTTTCTAGGATTTTAAAAATATTTCAACAAATTTTAAAGAATTTTAATAGGTAAGGGAGTTCATTAGATTTCCAATAATTTAAAAAAATTTTAATGCATTTTAAGGGGTTTTAAAGTTCCTCGTGGAATTAAAAAATTTTTCAAGAAATTCTAAAAGTATTTTATGAAATTTTAAGATTTAAGAGAATTTTAGGAATTTGAAAAGATTTTGAAGTTTTTGGTGGAATTTAAAGTATTTCAAATGCTTTTGATGAATATTTTAAAAAGAGTAGTGAAAATTGAAGGGATTTCATGAAATATTAATAAATTTGTAGGGATTTCGTGGAATTTTAAGATAATTCCAGGGTTATAAATTTTAGGGATTTGTACGAATTTGAAGTGATTTTAAGTGATTTTACATTTCAAAAGATTTAAAGTGATATTATACGAAATTTTTCAAAAATTTCAATATTATTATTATTTAAAATTCGTGCGCATTTTTAATATACTTTTGTCAGGGAAATTTGTCTGAAAGTCAGAGAAAAGTCAGAGAAATGTCAAGAAAATTGAAAAATTGAATCTTGTGGCCACCCTGTAATTCAAAAAAGAAATTTCTTTGAATCAAATAAATTTTATTTAATTCAAAGATATTTTTTCTTTCGTCCTATATCAAAGATACGTTTATTTGATTCAAACAAACTTTTTTTCTGGATGATGACAATCAGTTATGAAAAACTTCTTGCAGGGGAGAATGTTGCTGGGAGAATGAATATGTGTGGAGAAAAATATGAAGAGTTCTGTATAATGACCAGAATCTGTATTTTTTTCCTTCCGTAGTAATAATTTGAGTGTTTTTTAGACTACCTATTTTAATTGTAACGAGATACTCCCCTATAATAAGTAATGGTTGAGCAGCTGGGACATAAATTGAAAATAAAAATAAATTGGCAAATTGCAACGGGAAAAGGAAGCAAGGAACAGATTGGCTATTAATAATCTTGCGGAAGAGGAAATGGCCCATTCTGGCACCGGTTTTGGAATTTTTGTCCAACTTTAATAATTTCATTTATGGCGAATACATTAAATTTATCGCATCGGCAGCCACACGATTCCAGATATACATATATATGTATTTCATTCGCCCAATATTCTGTCTTTCCAGCGCCGGCGCTAAAAGTAGAGGCAAAGCGGTCGGTGCTATACTTAACGGATTCATTACGATCGAGCTAATAATATGCATTTCAGGAATGTCCGCGCCGATACACAACTCGAAAAGCATCTTCTGATCTCTCTCATCTCCGGTACAGCTTGTAAATAAATTTCTAAGTGGTCGTTACCATAGCACTATAGTCACTATAGTGTTTACAAGCTACTGCGCCGGCGGTAATGAGCGATTCGTAATGCAAATAAACTCGCGAAATTGGCCTTTCTCTGAGTTATTTGCTCTTTACTGCCTCATTCACTTCATTTTAAACTATAATATGATTAATGTTTATTTCTATTTTATAGTGAGAATTTTATTTCGGTTATAAATTACATGTCATATATTTATAAACGATAGAAAAATCTAGAATTTTATTTTAACTTTATTTCCATAAATTATCAAAAATACGATATAGATCATACTTATAGTGGATTTCATTTATAACTTTGGCTTCGAGACTTGCGAGAGATTCATTTGCTTGACGCTTGACTTTTTCCACTTCCTTCAAGTTTTTTCTTTATTTCGCTTATATTTCTGTGACGCATTCATTTCGATTGCGAATTCGGGGCACGTGGCGTTGAAAATATTGTAGTAAATGCGATCTCCACCCTTGGCGAAAAGAAGAAAAAAAAAATTTCCTCCATTCGAACAATTTTCACGAAAACCTTAAGCCGCATAATTGTCTTATTCAATGTCACCTGATGATACAAGTAATCCCTGGAGAGAACTTGATCCATGAGAAAAGTCGCTGAATCCCTGTGTATTAATGAAAAAGCGTTTTTTGACAGAAAAATATTTATTAATTTATTTTTAATAAATAATACAATTTTAGAATTTTACGTGAAAATCGCTATTATAAAAATGTTATAAAAGCCAAGCTAAACATTTTTGTCAGACAAAGAGCGTTTTTTATGCGAAAATAAGAATTACGAGGAGATTTTTCTTGAAAATCGGAGATTTAGACGTAAATCCGATTTTCACGTAAATCCCACAGGGGTGCAAAAGACTTATCTACCGGAAAAAAGTTGAAGTGAAGCGACCTAATGCCCATCCGCCTTTCAAGTTAGACTTTATACACGTACTACATACAGACAAAGACTCACATATATACGGACATCTGTATCTTATTTAACAGTGACTTACCTGACACACGAGAGCGATAACGTGCTTTAGGGGTTCATGGGATAATTTATCAGTTGAGATCTTCAACACTGGGGCAATAACTTTTATACTCTATGCCGGAAGTATCATAACTTTTATCAAGTAATTCGCAAAAAATAAGGGTTGTTTTTTCTGCATTATATATGGGCCAATTAGATATTTCTCTAATAAATTCGAGAATAAATTAAAAGAAATGTAATTTCTTAATATCAATTATAGTAAACTGTTACAAATTTTTAATATTATTATTATATTATCGTGCCTCTTCATTATTCCAGAGCTGGGTAACTATTTGAAATTAATTCATTTCAAATAGGTATTTGAAATGCAAAATGCCATTTTCTATTTTGTATTTTAAATAGGAAGAAGAAACCCATTTTGCATTTCCCATCTTAAATAGGTTTTAAACCTATTTTCCACTTAAAATACCATTTTCCATTTTTTTTTGGTTCATCCCTGGATATGTTAGATAATCACAGATCAACAAAAAAAAATTTTTTTGGGAGGTTTCTGCTTTAACAGGGTGGCCGCAAGATTCAATTTTTCAATTTCTCTGACTTTTATTGAAATTTTTCAAAATTTTCGTATAATATCACTTTAAATGTTTTGAAATTTAAAATCACTTTATAACATTTAACATTCGTAAAAATCTCTCGAATTTACAACAACTTTTGAAAAGATCTCTTGATATTCATTGAAATTTCTTGAAATTCATAGAAACATTTTAAAATTCTACGAAATCCCTTCAAATTTGTTAATATTTCATGAGATCCCTTCAATTTTCACTAATCTTTTTAAAATTCCTCAAAATCCTTTGAAATACTTTAAATTCCACCAAAAACTTCAGAATCTTTTCAAATTCCTAAAAATCTCTTAAATCTTAAAATTTCTTGTAATCCTTTAAAATTTCATAAAATACTTTCAGAATTTCTTGAAAAATTTTTTAATTACACGAGGAACTTTAAAACCCCTTAAAATACATTAAAATTTTTTTAAATTATTGGAAATCTAATGAAATTCCTTAACTATTAAAATTCTTTAAAATCTGTTGAAATATTTTAAAAATCCTAGAAACATCTTTAAATTTCTTAAAATTCCACTGCCTCTAAAAAAAAAACTCTTGAAATAAAAAATCTCATACAATCTTTTAAGAATCAAAAATGGCTTGAAATTTTTTTAAATTCTACGAGGACTATCAAAATTCCTTAAAATCATTTTTAAAATTCCTAAAAATCTCATAAAATTTCCTGTAATCCTTCAAAATTCCATAAAAAATTTTCAGAATCTCGTCAAATATTTTTAAATTCAACGAGGAATTTTAAAATCTCTTAAAATGTATCAAAATTTCTTTAAATTATTGGAAACCTATTGAAATCCCTTAAAATTCGCTGAAATCTTTTGAAATTCCTATAAACATCTTTAAATATCTTAAAATTCAACTATAACATTTAAAATTCGATGAAATCGTTTACAATTATTTTTAAAAATCGTTTATCGTGCATTAAAATCTCTAAAAAAAACTCTTGAAATAAAAAATCTCACAAAATCTTTTAAAAATCAAAAATGGCTTGAAATTTTTTTTAAATTCTACGAGGACTATCAAAATTCCTTAAAATCATTTTTAAAATGTCAAAATTACTTACAATTTTTACAAGCTTCTTAAAATCCTTTAGAATTCAACGAAAAACTTTAAAATCCCTTAAAATACGTACAGATTTCTTAAAATTCTTGAAAACCTCTTGAAATTCCTTAAACTTCTACAAATTCTTTTATAAATCATAAAAATTTTGTGAAATTCTTTAAAATAATTAAAATTTCTTTAAATTCTTACATGCTTTTTCAAAATCCTTTTAAATTCCACGAGAATATTTATAATTCCTTAAAATCTCTTAAAATTCTTACAAGTTTCTTAAATTTCTTTATATTTCCACGAAAAATTTTTAAATCCCTCAAAATACGTAAAAAAACCTTTATAATATTTAAAAATTTTCAAAATTCCACAAAGTCTTTAGAAAATCATAAAAACCTCGTGAGATCCTTTAAAATTTCTCAAGGAACTTCAAAATTCCTTAAAATTCTTTGAATTCCCTAAAATTCCTTAAAAATCTCTTAAAATTTTATGAAGTCCTTTTAAAATTCAACTAAATCTTTTAAATATTATACAAATCTCTTGTAATCATTTAAAATTCCTAAAAACCTCTTAAAATCCTTTAAAATTATTGAAAATGTCTTGAAATCATTAGAAACCTAGAGAATCTCAGAGAATACCTGGAAATTATTTATAATCCTTCGAAATCTTTGGATAGTTTCCCTGACATCCCTGACAAAATTTTTTTTTCCCTGACATTTCCCTGACTTCCCTGACATGTGGCCACCCTGTTTAATACATAAATTCTGATTTTGTACATCGAAAAAAACCAAAATATACGTTTTTGACTTGTAAAGTTTGCTTTTGTCTGTTTTACGTTGATAAGTGTTTTGAAATTTTTGGATTGATTGCAATCAAAAATAATTATTTTTTAATAAAAGTGACTCAAATGTATAACAAAAATTCGTTTAATATTAATAGTAATTTACAATAAAATTATGAGAAAGCAAAGCAAAAATATTAATTGCGTAAAAGAAATCAAAATGTGATATTTAGAACTCAGAAAATTCGTGTAAAGTCGAAGACATGTATTGCGTAAAAAAATATTTTTTAAGAAATTTTACGTAATTATAGTTTATAATTGACTTTGGAAATTAAATTAAACATTATTAAAAATAATAAAAATCCATTTTGCATTTTTTATTAACCTATTTCAAATATGGATTTTGTATTTTTCATTTTAAATAGAAAATAGAAAACCATTTCCTATTTTCCATTTTAAATGGATTTTGTAAACCTATTTTGCATTTTACATTTTAAATACATTTGAGAACCATTTTACCAACTCTGCATTATTCGACCTATAAATATATATTATATATCACGAGGACTTTAATGTCTTATCGTAAATTAATGACACTTTTCTCCCCTGTCAAAAGCGAACTTTTATGTAAAATTACTCGCGCCCCTTTTTTGCGAGGAAAAACTTATGATATCGATGTTTCGAGCGAGTTGAAATGTTAATTAATTTGGTTCTTCCTCACATCTCGGTCATTTGTAGGCGTTCATGAGAAAATTAATTATTTCAGATGGGATTGTAAGCGACCGCGAAGTTCGTGCTAACCGCGCTAAAGACAGTGATTAATGACCTCAGTGTCATAAATTTTAATGAACAATTGATCTCTTAAAAAGATGGCTTCTACTGCCAGGTGATTATATCGCTGATTCTTTAGACTTTCGACATCCATGGAATAATGTGTGAGATAATCTTATATTAGATTAAAAATACAAAAAAAAAAAAAAATTTGTAAATATCGCTCTTTTTTAGACATGTTACTCAAATCATGGATTAAACACGCTGATATGTTTTAATTAATATGACGACCCCCATCCGAATACAACTGAGTCAAGCGCTGCTTAACTTCTCTGATCGGACGAGAAGTCTTACACAATTCCATGCGTCCACACGGACACACTAACAGTAATTTAATATGACATTTTATCTTTTCACAGATTATTAAAAATACAAAATCCAAAGTCTTATTATCTTATCTCTCAATGCCAGGGATGTCTTAGGAAAAATGTATGCAAGAATTTGTAGAAGCTTTTCATATCAATTTTATTGTGAGATTACAGACAATTAATTATTCAGATTTCATAATACTTATGAGGATGTTTTATAAGAAATGAAGATGGGTATTAAAAATTTACTTTTTGATATCCTTTTTAGAAAGTAACTATTTTTTACACGGTCCTATCTCCTTTAGGTGGGTCCAGATCCAGCATCAGATAAAAACAGCAGGACATATTTGAAAGAATTCTCCACGTCATAATTTTTCTGACAGGGGCAAATCGAGAATGACCTCTTGCAAAATTTGCACCAAGCTTTTAAATCTTGCCAATTACAATGTTGTATCAATCTTTTGATTGATCCAACAATGAATCCAAGAGGTGGAATTCTCTATTGTTACGAGTTGAAAAACTACTCTCTGTGAAAAGATAAAATGTCATATTAAATTACTGTTGGTGTGTCCGTGTGGACGCATGGAATTGTGTAAGACTTCTCGTCCGATCAGAGAAGTTAAGCAGCGCTTGACTCAGTTGTATTCGGATGGGGGTCGTCATATTAAAACGTATCAGCGTGTTTAATCTATAATCTAATTCAGATGTCCCTTTCAAATTAAATTCATTATCAATTATAATTTTTTTGTAGTATTAAATTCTAAGAATATGTAAAATACGGCTCTGAACATTGAAGTTCATGTAGATAAGCTAATTAAAATGCAATTAAATTATCGAATTTCGATATTTATTTCATCCAATTCGGAGATTTAATTAATTCCAAGGCAGTAGTGCAGTTCTGGAAGTTAATACACTTAATACTAAAGGATAAGAAAATGGTCGTTGTGCGAACTCAATTATACCGAACGTATCGTGCATCTAGACTAGAGTTAGCTTTAACAGTTTATTTCCAGGTAGATTATGTTGTAAGTTTCTAGAAAAAGAAGAAACTTTAAACCTATAAAAATAAATCTTATTAAAATAGTTGAAAAAACCTTTTTGAAAAAATTGCTACATAGAATCATTTTCAGAATTCTTTTTAGCATTATTTTTAGAATAAAAGTATATCTACTTTAGAACGAGGTTCTACATTTTTTTATATCAATGGTAATAAATTGAATTAACGACAATAAGATTGGACTATAGCCAATGGTGGTCTCAAGACTGGGATTTTCCACTCAAGGTATTCTTCGAGAAGAAATATAAATACTCTTTTCTCAATTACAATGCCTTCTGATTTCACTTCAGATTTTTTTCTTTTTAAAATTTATACACTTGTTGAAATTGCAGAGATTTCGTGTAACTAGAGTGTATTTTCGCCCTGTAAAAGATCCGGTTCGTGTATCGCGAATCGTGAGACAACCTACTATTTAGATGAGAAAATTGATAAAGGAAAGTGGGTTAATTAACGGTGAACACGTAAGAAAATAGCATTGACAGCGAGGAAAAACGAGTCTATGATACAATATAACAATTTATTGTTTAATATTGTTTAATGGCTTTCAATATTGTTTTATGTCATTTTATGTCATAAGTTATATATTGTTTCAATATTATATATAATACAGTCTTTAATATTAATTGACAGTTTTCCTATCAGTAAAGGATTTAAAGAAAAAATTGACATTAGGGAGCACAGAATTAATGAAATTAGAGTAACTTATGCAAATGAGATGAAGACTGACAATGAGACATAAACCAGACTTGAATTTAACGGGGCAAACATTTCGTGCTGGGACGTGGAAACTTTGGTCTCTGATATGCAATAACGACTTAACCCATCAGGCATAAATTATTATCTTTTGTCTTAACGACTCTGAAGTTTTGAAGTTTAATCCTTCTAATTTTAACGAGATAAAAAAGTAACATAAAAAGTGTGAAGAAAATATATTTTCTTTGTAAAGAGCGAAAATTAAGAGCTTCATAAATAAACTTTTAAGACTACTTTTTGTGTCAAACTGTGAAAGTTTTAATTGGTATTAAAAGTGAATAATTTTAGCAGTTTTTTTTGTAACTTTTCAATTTGCAAGGAGAGAAGGAATCGTAGAAATTTGTTTCATTTATCACGAAACTTGCCAATAGGTTTAAAAACTTTTCCAAGATTCAATGAATTTAATGAATTCCTTAATTGTATAAAAAGATCTTATTGCCAAAATAAAACACAAATCATACAAACAATTTCGCAATATTTCACGAAACTCAAGTCCAATAAAGTTGTATTCACAAGTGGATAATTGAGTAATTGCCATGGGACCACTCAGGAATTATTGAAATTGCTCTTAACTCCACAACCTGAAAATACAAGATCAATATGATCTTGTTATATTTTTTCCAATCTCATAACTTCTCAAAATCAGAAATGCTCTCGTTTATGAATCGTTGTCACTCTGAAACTACCTCTTCAAATATTCAATTACTTCTTTCATTCGCCTCAATATCGTTTATTTTATGACATCCGAGTTGCGTAAATCCCTTAAAAAAAATTGCCAACTCCTTTAAAATTATTCGTCACAAAAAAAAAGAAACGACGTAATAATTTACGGTCGGAATAAAAGATTTTCAATTACGATAATATCGCAAAAGGTCTCATTAAATGCATGTTAAATTACGACTCGAATAATTGGGTAAAATGTTTCGATTTCGATTTCCAATTCGAGATTTAAGTGGTCTTAAATTTTATTTGTTACAAGCATAATAAATTTAATGAAGTAAAAGTTTCATCCGAAGTGGAACATTTTACAAAATGAAATTTTTCGACGTAAATAATACAGGGAAGACAAATCGAGGTGACATAATAAATTCCATGCGCGTGAGAGTCCATAACCGTTCTTAATAATATAGTCTGAATCGACCCGCGATTTATTGAAGATATACTGCCAAGAACTGGCTGAATTTCTCACTATTTTTCAGCATTTCAAGAAAATTATTAGAGGTCCTTACGTTTTTCCCTGAATTTCCAGACATACGTGAACAATGCATTATTACGTCGACGTAAGACGTAAACATTCCACTACGGAGATTTTAAAGAGAACGAGACTCATCGTCGTCTCTCGGTCGCTTGCATTTCGCATTTTTATGGAATGTAGAGGAGCAGGTAATAAGGTCAGGTCCATAAAAATACTATTGACGGCGAACAAGAGGATTGTGTCTTTCGAAAACCTGAAAAACGTTGCGAACTATGAATCACGACTCAGGAAATTGCTTCTTTTTTATTTCTTCAATTTACAGACATCTATATTGACACATATTAGTTAATAACAAAGTGGTGTGAAATGGATTAAAAAATGTATTGTTCTTTTAAATCCTTGAAGTTGTTTATTGCACGCAGAGAAATGAGGGTAATTGAAATTCAGAAACGCTTTAACGTTCAAATAGAATATTACATAATTGAAAAAAAAATTATTTTTCAGCTCTAAAAAGCACCTGCGGGTTTGTACAAAATTTATGTGGCTTTAAAAAATCACAGAAGTACATCTATCTTAAAAAAATGGTGTCACAAAAATTCGTTTTCTTAAAACTCCCAAGAATCTCTTAAAATCAAAATTTCACAAATTTTAAGAGATTTCAAGGGATTTTTATGAGTTTTAAAATATTTTATGGGGTTTAAAGAATTTTAAAGTTTGTCAGCTAATTTTATTAAGGCATTTCAAATCATATATTATTTTTAAAAGAATTTGAAAAATTTAAAAGGATTTCGAAAGGTGTAAAATTTTAAGAGATTTTTCTCATTTTTAAAAGATTTTGTTGAATTTTTGAATTTTGTGAAATATTATTTTGTGAAATATTAAAACATTTCATGGAATTTGATGAGATTTATAATAATTTTAATGAATTTTAATATAGGGAATATTATCGTCGAATTTTAGGGACTTTCCAAAAGTTTATACGAATTTTAATGAATTTGAGGAGATTTTTATTACTCAAGAGCTTTCATAGAATTTGAAAGGATTTGGAAAGTTATCGTCAAATTTTTAGGGATTTCAAGAGGTTTTAGGGATTTAAGAGATTTTTATGAGTTTTATAAAAAATTTGTGAAATTTTAAAGAATTTCATGGTATTTTATGAGATTTCTATTAATTTTAAGGAATTTCAAGATATTTTTCTGATTTTCAAAAAATTTTGCAGAATTTTTAAAGATTTCGTGGAATTTTTTGAGAATTTCTAAGAATTTTTAGATATTTTCACAAATTTTAAGAGATTTCAAGGGATTTTTATGAGTTTTAAAATATTTTATGGGGTTTAAAGAATTCTGAAGTTTGTCAGATAATTTTATTAAGGCATTTCAAATCATATTTTATTTTTAAAAGAATTTGAAAAATTTAAAAGGATTTCGAAAGGTGGAAAATTTTAAGAGATTTTTCTCACTTTTAAAAGATTTTGTTGAATTTTTAAGGATTTCATAGAATTTGATAAGATTTCTAAGGATTTTAAGAGATTTTAAATGTTAAGAAATTCCAAGAGGTTTTTAGAAATTTTTAGAGAGTTTTGCGAATTTTAATTTGGATTTTAACAGATTTATGATTTTAATTGTTTTTGTGGATTTTTAATGGATTTTAAGAGATTCTTGGGAGTTTTAAGAAAATATCTAAAAATTCTTAGAAATCCTCAAAAAATTCCACGAAATCTTTAAAAATTCTACAAAATTTTTTGAAAATCAGAAAAATACCTTGAAATTCCTTAAAATTATTAGAAATCAAAAAAATACCATGAAATTCTTTAAAATTTCACAATTTTTTTATAAAACTCATAAAAATTTCTTAAATCCCTAAAACCTCTTGAAATCCCTAAAAATTTGACGATAACTTTCCAAATCCTTTCAAATTCTATGAAAGCTCTTGAGTAATAAAAATCTCCTCAAATTCGTTAAAATTCGTAGAAACTTTTGGAAAGTCCCTAAAATTCTACGATAATATTTTCTATTTTAAAATTTCTTTAAAATTATTATAAATCTCATCAAATTCCATGAAATCCTTTAATATTTCACAAAATCCAAAATATTTCACAAATCCAAATATTTTTCAAAATCCATTAAAATCCTTTAAAATTCCTTAAAAAATCTCTTAATATTGCATGAATTCCTTTAAAATTCTACGAAATATCCTGAAATCTCTTAAAATTTTACGAAATCATTAAGAAATTCTAGAACTCTTTTGAATTTAGTCAAAATTACTTGAAAATCGTCAAAATCCCTTAAAATTCTTAGAAACCTTTTGAAATTCCTCTCTAAAAAAATGGTGTCACAAAATGTCTTGAAAATCTGGGATACATTATTGTTGCAAATCTGATTGGGCTTTGAATGACTTGAAGTTGTAAGAAGGAATACAAAATAATAGTTTAAATAAAATTCAGTGAGTTACAACCTATAAAGTCCACTGCATGTAAAATTACTTCTGATAATCTTGAATTATATTCAATTTTGCATGTTTTCAATTAACTCTTGACGAAATCAATTTAAATCCTTACAATGTATAATTGTAGATGAGACATTAAACTTTTAAACAAAAAGGGATGTTAAAATACTACTAAAAGTCTACTTTTATTGTTGTTATTAGTCCTTGGAGTTTTCCATTAAAATTCTGCAGAAAACACCTGCGGGTTTATGAACAATTTATGTCTTGCAGACTATATAAAATAGATAGAAATGTGGGTACTTGAATTCAGGGACATTTGAAACGCAAATTGTGATTTAGAGCCTGTAAAGTGTATAATTGCATGTAAAGTTACTTGTGATAAATACCGTAATTAATAATGTATTATTAATAAGCAGTGAGTAAATACACGAGATATAAAATATGACAGAAATATGCATATTATGTACTCCTATAGAAATTGTTAGTCACATTTAAAATGGTAATTAATGTGGGATTAAGTTATTTTAAATATTTTCGAGCTCTTTTGTCTTGAACGTCGACCCTCAAATTTCCTCGAGGCCTACGCGCGAATTGAATTAATGTGTCAAGAATATTTGTAGGACCGAACGCGAAGAGTTGATTGTTGCCTTGGGCGCGAAATACATAATCATGTATGTATACCGCGCGATCCGACATTGACTTACGCGCTTTGCGTATAGCGTATATTCGTTTATAAAAGTAAGTAGGTGAGCGTCCTGCAAAAGAGCAAAAGAGTGAAAGCATATTCAGTGAACTTGTTCTATCCTATCCGGTACTGTGATTGCATGCACGTATGGCTCCCATGTACATTTTTTTTCTACTTACACAAATGCCCATACACAGGTATAATCCTACAAACGAGTCTGCCTTTTTTTAAATTCAGCGCATGAATATACGAGGAAAGAAATGAAATCCTTTCTTTCCCACGTCATACATATTTCAGATAGCTGTTCGATAAATGATTTATTTATTATTTATTCCATCATTTAACATTAATAAGCGGCTTCAATTTAAGAGACGACACTTTTATTCCTTCAACGAAACGTATAAATTTGTTCTTGTTACTAATCATAGTTTAATTCCCAATTTGAAAGAAAGTTCTGTCCTGCATTTTTGAGGAAAGCTGTTTTGTTTTGAACATCATTTCTCATAAACTTGAGCACACTTTTCCCAGGTTTAAAATTTTGAAGAGGAGTCCAATAAATCTCGATGTTTATGGAAGCTCTTGGAAGTCTGTCACGATAGCAACCACTGTGAATTTTCATGAATAAAATCTCTCTTCTGCCTGGTGATATAGGTATTTCAGACCGATGAAAAGACGCGAAAGAAATTTCCCAGCGTGCAAAACTGAAGGGTAATTTTTTATACCACTTTATTTGAGAAACCAATTACCGCATCTTTAAAATTTACAAAGTGAGGGCAACATTTCTGCACTGTGCCTCTTCTTTTACTAAGATTTTTGTGAAGCATTTCAAAGTAAAAACTTTAGGGGTCATAAAATTTATCCTTTCGTGTTTTATGAGCACTAAATCTTTTCTCGACTTGATTACCTAAAAATTGTAATTCTAACGTTTCTCGAAGACTGCAATCAAGAGAATTAAAATTAGAAGACTTGGGAAGCACTTTAATCAGCGAAATTAAATTCAGAGCAATTTTCTTTAATCGAATATGCACATGAGTTTAAATGAATTAAAATTTTCACCTATGCAGTGACATTATCGGTACAATTAAGGATTAAGTGTTTCTCATTCAGGAAGAAGAATTTTAAATTGACTTCTAGCCTCCGGCAATAAATTATCTGGCGCGATCCTGAGTGGAATTTCTGGTTCTTCGATCATTATGATCGAAAACTACAAAGCTACGATGAATGGGAATACCATGCGGTCTCTGTTCTGAATATTTTCAGACTTTCACATTCTCTTTTGTCAAAAGAACCAATTCAATTCATTCTTTATACTTCTTTAACCCTTTCTGCCTTTCATAAATACTTCATAATTATTTCATCATTCTTTTATAATCCGTATGCAATTTTTTGTTTCAGTGATTTAATGAACAACAATATAACGCACATTCCAGTACACGCTTTTCACCATTTTTCCAATCTGGAAATTTTGTGAGTATTGATCACTTCCTCATATTTTTTTTGAAGATTCCTGTTTGTATTTGTGCTAAATTTAGAAGCTTCTAGAATTGGATTGAAGTTTCAGACGTCTAGTCTGACGAATTTTTTTAATTTTACGTTTACTCGGGATTTTAAGAGATTTTAAGTGATTTCATGGGATTTTAAGAAGAGTTCTAAAGAATTTACAGAATTTTAAAGGTTAAAAAGATTTTGAAGGATTTAAAAAATTGTTAAAGAATTCTAGGAGATTTTATTTGATTTTAGAGACTTTTATGGATTTTTAAAACAGTTCAAAAGAGTTATCAAAAGGATTTTCAGACATTTTTTTCGATTTCACTAGATTGCAAAATACTTTTAAGAATCGTAAGATTTCATGATTTACTTTCATGAGATTCTAAATGATTTAAGGGATTTCGAGAGATTTCAAGTGTTTATAGGAAATTTTAATGAATTTCAAAAGAATTCGAAAAATTTTCAACAGATTTCAAGCCATTTAAATCAGGGTGGCCACAAGATTCAATTTTTCAATTTCCCTGACATTTCCCTGACTTTTCCCTGACTTTAAGACAAATTTCCCTAACATAGAAGTATTAAAAATGTGAATAAATCTTTAATAATAATTGCTATTGAAATTTTTCAAAAATATAGCATAAGATAACTTTAAATGTTTTAAAACTCAATGAAATCTTTTTAAATTCCCTGAAATTCTACGGAATCTTTTAAAAATATAAAAAAAATCCTATAAAAAATTAAAATTAAAATCCTATCAAATCACTTCAAATCACTTAAAATCCGTTAAAATCTCTAAAATTCCCGACAACCTTTCAAATCCCTTAAAATTCCTTGAAATTTCTTGAAATTCGGTAAAATTACACTGCAATATTTAAAATCCTATAAAATCTCATTAATTCCATGAAATCCTTTAAAATTTCATAAAATCTTTTGCAAATCACAAAAATCTCGTGAAATCTTTTAAAATTCAATGAGGAACTTTGAAAAGAGGAAAAAGCTTTAAAATTCCCAAAAATGCATCAAAACCTCTAAAAAAAAATTCTTGGAAACAACTCTTGAAATCCTTTAAGGACATATTTTTTAAAATTCCATGAGGAATATTTAAATCCCTTAAAATCATTTTAAAAATGTCAAAATTTCTTAAAATTCTTACAAGCTTCTTAAAATCCTTTACAATTCCACGAAAAACTTTTAAATTCCTTAAGATACGTAAAAATCTCTTTAAATTTTTAAAAACCTTTGAAATTCCTTAAAAATTCCATGAAAAACATTGTAATCCTTTAAAATCACTTTGAAAAAAAATTAAATTTTCTTACAATTTTTACATGCTGTTTAAAATCATTTAAAATTCCACAAGAAACTTTAAAATACCTTAAAATTCTTTGGATTCTCTAAACACTCTTAAAAATCTTTTAAAATTTCATGAAATCCTTTTAAATTCCACGAAATACTTCAAATATCGGTAAAATCTCTTGTAATTTCTTTAAATTCCTAGAAATCTCTTAAAATCCCTTGAAATTATTGTAAATCTGTTGAAAGTATTAGAAACCCAGAGAATGTCAAGGAATGTCTGGAAATTCTTTATAATCCTTCAAAATCCTAGAAAATCTTTTAAAAATCTATTGAAACATTTTTAAATTCCTTAAAATTACACTGCAATATTTAAAATCCCATAAAATCTCATAAGCTCCATAAAATCTTTTAAAATTTCATAAAATCTTTTGCAAATGATAAAAATCTCGTGAAATCTTTTAAAATTCTATAAAATCCTTTAAAATTTCACAAAATCTTTTAAAAATCAAAAATAACTTTTGAAATTTTTTTAAATTCCATGAGAACAATTTAAAATCCTCAAAATCATTTTGAAAACATCAAAATTTCTTAAAATTCTTACAAGCTTCTTAAAATCCTTTACAATTCCACGAAAAACTTTGAAAACCCTTAAAATACGTAAAAATCTCTTCAAATTTCTGAAAAGCTCTTGAAATCTCGTAAAATCCTTTTATAATTGTTTAAATCTCTTGAAATCTCCCGAAATTCTATGAAATCTCTTAAAATCCCAGTCAACGCCGAATAAATTTCTGCTAGTATACAAATTTTAGGTTTTGGAAACTCTGAAAAATTTCTATTGTTGATATTTGTACCCGAATAAATCTAAACAAAATCGTTTCAGAAAACATATTTCTTTGCACAAGTACAACATTTTACTGAGTGAACATTCGAAATTCTGATCGAAGAAAGACTGGATTTGTAGATTTGTAGAAAAGATTGATGATCGTATTACATAAGAAGGTAGAAATGTAGTTCTAAGTATCGACGAAAAAGGAAAATGCAATTTAATATGTATGAGGTATTTCAGGTTACTTCGTCGCAACCATCTAAGATCCATCGATGTCAATGCATTTACAAACCTAACGAACCTCAGAGTTCTGTAAGTATTTCGCCAAGTATTTATTGCTTAGCTTGTCTGCTTTGAATTAATCAATCAGTCGCAAAAGCATTTCTGTAAAAACTTAATCTATAAATTTATCTAGTTTCAAATTTTCCCATTTACAGAGAACTCGATGACAATGAGTTACTAGATATTCCACAAGCGATTGAACTGCTGCCATTTTTAGAAGACTTGTAAGTGGTTCCTAGCATAACAAATAAAACGCAAGAATTTTATAGGAAAATGTATTTCTTTAAAATTATTTATGACGTTATTTATTCTTGATGCTTTTTTTTAGATCATTATCAAACAATAGGATACAAAAGCTCGAAGCGAATTCTTTACAAAAGACACAGTACCTCCAAAATCTGGATTTCCGTGGAAATCCCATAAGAGAAATTCATGAAAACACTTTCCAGAATCTACCAAGGCTTCGAAAACTGTAAGCAAGAGACGACATCTCGACATTGAGAGTTTAAAATACATTTGACTCACAATTCCCATTTTTTAGGATTCTGTCCAATGTAAAGGAACTTATGGAATTCCCTGTTTTGAATGAGACACGAGCCTTGGAAGTACTTAGACTCGATCGAGCCCACCTCAGAAAAGTTCCCGAGGACCTTTGCCAAAAGTGCCCGAAACTCAAAAGTTTGTAAGTTTCCGAGCAATTTTTCATTTTGGCCAATATTTTCGAAATATCTTTTTGAACGAGGGGCGTACAACTTTTTCAATAAGCTTCAGTTTCAGTTGCAACAGTTTCAGCCACTTAAAAATAAATTGCAATATTTTAGGAGTTTTCAAATTCCATTCAGTTTATTCTTATTTATAAGTAAATTAATTTTAATTTTTAATTCGATAATTATTTTCCATTATGGGAAGGATGGGAAAGGGGTAGAAAAAAATTTTTGGAAAAAGATATTGATATACTTCCTAAAAGTATATTTAAAATGAATAAAAAATGAATAAGAAAACTCATTCTTTCAGAGACATTAAATCTAATCGCCTGACTGAAATACCAAACTTAAAAAACTGCCATGACCTCCGGGTTTTGTAAGTATGTGAGCTATATTTTTAAAATTTTATTTTCACTTTTAATCATTTAAACCTCTATCCAATTCTAAGATACTTTTCAACCGCTATAAATATATAACTTGTAATAATTGTTTCTATAATTAAATTAATATTTTCAGAGATCTAACAAGCAATATGATATCCTCCTTATTCGGAAAACCTTTCGAGGGATTAGGTGCTCTCCACGATTTACTCTTATCAAATAACAATATACAAAGTATTCCACAAGACGCTTTTTGGGGCTTGTCTCGTCTGCAAGTTTTGTAAGTTTTCAAGTTTAAAAAGCAGAAGCTGAAAACTTTTCCTCTTCACTTCTCCAATCCATTCTTCTTATTTTCAGAGACCTAGAGAGCAATCTCATCGAATTTATTCATCAGGACGCATTTAAGGAAATAAAACACTTGGAAGACTTGTGAGTTCCTTTTCTTTTTAATTGGAAACCATCCTATCGACAAATTTCTATTTACAAAAATTTAATTTCACTTTTGCAGAAATTTGGGAAACAATATATTTCCTACACTGCCAATAACAGGTCTCTCAGGACTCTTGCACTTGAAAACCTTCAATAATCCGGCCTTAAGGGAATTTCCATCCCCGGAAAAATTCCCCAGAGTAAAAACTATGGTTTTGTCCTACGCCTATCATTGTTGCTCATTTTTGTCCATAGAACTGGAAGAGAGCGTAACTAAAGTTCCTGTGGAGGAATCAGTTTTGTTTCCCACTGATAATGAATTCGACATCGGTCTTTGGAACTCAAGTTTATCGGATGTTTGGCCACAACTACGTAAGCAATATTAGAATATTAAAAAACTAGAGTAGCTTAAGGGTGTTGGAGCCAATTTCTAATCTAAAAATTCGATTTCTTCATTTTACTCAACAGATATTAAATTTGGAATTTTTTCCCTCTGTAGAATTATTCAATTTTTAACTAAAATCATGCGTACAGAGCGAGAAAATATCTAATTCAAATATTTTTTAATTAAAATGAAAATATTCAATTTTGAAGTTAGATTTTGAATTCTTCGTTTTATGCAAAAAGTATCGAAATTAAATATTTTTTCGCTCTGTATGCAGTCTTATATTTTAATAAAAATTAGTGCTACAGAGCGAAAAAATATTTATCTATAATTTTCATTGAGTAAAATGAAGAATGGAATTTTGAGCTTAACACTTGGGTCCAACGCCCTTAATAGAAATGCTTAGTAAAAAACGCTTCAAATAAAAGCTCTCGAAACAATGGATGTGCTTTTCTACTTTCTGTCGCCCTTTTGATGGTCAATAGTCCTAGCTAAAGTACTTTCTAAACAATCTAAACAATCTGCAGAATGCTTGCCTTCACTTCTAAACACTTAAATGCTGCAAATAATCCATTAACAAAAATAGAAACTAATACTCTGACAGTTGCAAATCGACTTTCAGACCGGAAGAGAAGACATTCCTTGTTTTGTTTTCTGAAATGGAGATAGAATATTCATAAAACTTGAAAACTTTTCTTAAGAACGATCAAGACTTTGCAGCACTGAAGTGATACCCTTTTCTAGATAACTTGAGCAGCAAATTTGGAAATAAAATAAATGAACTTCTGGATAACTTTGGTTCAGATTTCACATACCCTGGAAACTTGCCCTCCTACGTCGATGATTACTTCGAAGAACATGATGGAAGAACAACCCTCTCAGGCCAATCCTCACACTCCCAACATATACAATGTTTACCCCAACCTGGTTTGTTTCCATTCTATTTCGTGAAATCATTCAATATTCTGAATTCAATTTACTAACGCAAATTCTTTCCTAGGTCCTTTTCTACCCTGTGAAGATTTGTTCGACTGGTGGACTCTAAGATGTGGCGTCTGGATCGTTTTTCTTCTCGCTATGCTTGGAAACGGAACAGTTGTCTTCGTGTTGATATTTTCGAGAAGTAAAATGGATGTCCCTAGATTCTTGGTCTGCAATTTGGCAGCCGCTGATTTCTTCATGGGAATTTACCTCGGTGAGAAAACCAACTTTTCATAGTCTTCATTTGAAATTGAATGATTCTGAATTACATGAATAAACTTGATCTAGGTTTGCTGGCTGTTGTCGACGCCTCAACTCTAGGTGAATTCAGGAAGTATGCCATCCCATGGCAAATGTCAGCAGGCTGCCAACTCGCTGGATTCTTAGGAGTCCTCAGTTCAGAATTGAGTGTCTACACCCTGGCAGTGATAACCCTAGAGAGAAACTACGCCATCACGCATGCGATGCATCTGAATAAACGTCTTTCCTTAAAACACGCAAGCTACATAATGTCGATTGGTTGGGGGTTTGCCCTTTCGATGGCAACCCTCCCTCTTCTAGGTATATCCGACTACCGAAAATTCGCAATTTGTCTTCCATTTGAAACCACTGGAACAGTATCTCTTAGTTACGTTGTATTCCTGATGATGATCAACGGAGTCGCCTTCCTGATCCTGATGGGCTGTTACTTAAAAATGTACTGTGCAATTCGAGGTTCCCAGGCCTGGAACTCAAACGACTCGAGGATAGCGAAGAGAATGGCTCTTCTGGTCTTTACCGACTTTCTTTGTTGGTCCCCAATTGCATTCTTCTCTCTCACAGCAGCCTTCGGGCTCCAGCTTGTCTCTCTGGAACAAGCCAAGGTCTTTGCTGTTTTCGTGCTCCCACTTAATTCCTGCTGTAATCCCTTCCTCTATGCTATCCTCACAAAACAGTTTAAGAAGGATTGTGTGCTGATCTGCAAGGCTATAGAGGAGTCGAGAGTCACGAGAGGAATTGGAAGATGTAGACACAGCTCGAATTTCAGCAATCGTCAGACTCCAGCTAATACGAATAGCCTTGTGGATAGATCTTCTAGGGAGAACCAACCACAGTGTGCTTGCAATTCTAGACTTCTGGATAATACACAATGTGCTACTAGATGGTGGGGCGCGAAGCTTTTCTTCCCCTGTGCTAGGGATCAGAGACCGCGACATGTTCGAAGTGATCAGTATGCTTATCAGATTGCGGAGATCCAGCAGAAGCAACACAAGAGAGCCTGTTCGGTTTCTTCGAGCGAGAACTTCTCATCCTCGAGATCTGATTCATGGAGACAGGCCCATCACTGTGGAATTCCTCTGAGGTGAGATTTTTAGCTTTCAAGACTAAGAGACTAATGGTAGTAATGGTGTCTGAGAAAATCCTTAGTAACGTGCGATAACAATCTTCTTAGGAGCGATGTCTAACAAACTTCTTTGAAATCGTCAGTAAACAGTTCTAGCAACGGAAGACAAGTAACTTCTTAGCAACGGAATTAAATGAACTTCTTAGCAACGGCAATTAACAAACTTCTTAGCAACGGAACTTAACAAACTTCATAGGAAGATCAATATCAAACTTCAAAGAATAACCCGCTACAACAACATTATGACAACTTCTAACAATTTGACTTAGGTACGGACCCTGAACACTCCTCTGTAACAGATTCTTAAAAACCTTTGTAGAAACAGCATTAGCGCACTCTTTAACAATCTTCAACAACATCGTTATAACATCTTTAAGGACATCGTTAATCCTAGCTAGCACTCATACCAAGTAACAGTTTCTAAGTATTCGTTAATCATCTCTAAAACTCAACAAGCTCTTAAGAATCTCGCGAACAATTGTCTCCTAACAACCTTCTTCAGAATCCTGAATAATTCACTTGTTCCAGAAGAAATTGATGACAAACACCTTGTTAAAGATTTATAACAACGTTTCTAGTCATAAAAAACTCTTAAAGAATCTTCTCATCATCTATACTATCTTATTAAGCTTTCAACATTAGGGACCTCTTCAGCTATTGTTTTTTTACTATTCTCTAATATCACCACCTAAAAATTCCTTCCATAACACATAACTATATATAACTTATATATAACAAATCCGGAAAGTCTGGATACAATTATGGAAACGGATCTTTGATGATATGACATTTTGATCCGCTCATTTAAAATATCGTCAAACATCCGTTTAGATGGTCTTAAATTTTCCCTACTAGACATTTATCTAAATCTCTATGTCTTTCCACCCAGGTTGCTGGATCCGAAGAGACGAGCATCATCTTGGCTGATCACAAGGAAGCCCTCCCAAGATTCTAATCTCAGTTCCTCTCGGAACGATTCCTCCGGATCTGGAACAACAGCCAGTACCAGCACCTGGAGAATGTCTCGATCGAGTGCATCCCTTGAAATGAATGCCAGAACAACCCCACGACCACCTAGACCCAAACCCAGGCTGACTAGGCAACTCGCTATCCAGGAACCAGATCCACCTGGCTCTCCTGGAAGACTTGCAGTCAGGCTTCTTGCCACTATTCCCTCCGCAGCTGAAATGAGCGAGCAGCAAGATGAGGAAAATGCTCAACCGAGCGAGAAAGTTGAACCCTAAATATTGAATTCCTCGTCAGTAAAGAACTCTAAGATGTGCTGTTGGGATCAAAAACATCTCGCAGTGATCCTAATTTTGGATACTCTAGGGGTGAAATTTATTTGAAAAATCGAAAAGTTTAACATTTAAGGGCGTTGGACCCAAGTGTTAAGCTCAAAATTCTATTCTCCATTTTACTCAATGACAATTATAGATAAATATTTTTTCGCTCTGTAGCACTAATATTTTTTCAAATATAAGACTGCGTACAGAGCGAAAAAATATTTAGTTTCGATACTTTTTGCATAAAACGAAGAATTAAAAATCTGACTTCAAAATTCAATATTTTCATTTTACTTAAAAAATATTTGAATTAGATATTTTATCGCTCTGTGTGCATAATTCTAATTAAAAAATAATTAATTCTACAGGGGGAATAATTTAAAAATATTTAAATTATTTAATTTAATATTTGTTGAGTAAAATGAAGAAATCGAATTTTTAGATTGGAACTTGGCTCCAACACCCTTAAGTCTAGATCTAAATCCCCAATTTTCTAATCTTTGAAAAGAAGCTTCCAAACGCTATTTCCTAATCTCGAAAATTCGTAATTCGATAATTCTTATAGTAAAGTAAGTCGAGTTTGTGTAAAAAAAATGTAAGCTTTCATCCGAAATTCGCAGGTGCTATATTTTTCAAGTTTTACATTTTTGTATAAGCGAGCCAATCTTCCATGTGCAAATGCAAAAAATACTCTTTTTTAGAAAGAATAAGAATGGAATATTTTTCGAAGAACGAGAGCAACTTCCTTTCAGAGTGGAAGAAATACCTGAGGTACCAAAGACGAAGGCAACCATAAACAAATGAAATGTTTTCGAAATTACAACGAAATGCTGATGCAGTATTCTTTTTTCACTACCACTCACTATTTTTTAAACTACTTTGTTGTTTTCAAATCAACAATTTTTCTACATCATTTTTTACTTGCAATGTTTTAGACATTTCGCCAGGTATTTTTGCAATCAGTTTTTTTTGTGCAATTCCTGAGTTACCTTGCATTTATAAATACACTTAAGTCATTAGGATAAGAATTGTAATATAATTATATTATTACATTGTTTGAGACAAATCTCTGACTAATCCACCTCTAATTAATTTCACAATCAATTACTTGTAGGTCTTTTAATATGTTGCTATTAATTTACATAAAAGTGTAAATAAGGAGAAGGATTTTAGTATTTGCGAAAGACAAGACTGAAAATTGTGACACTTTAGATAGAATCATCATTCCAAGATAAACTTCAAATCGAATATCAGGAGGTAAAAAAGCAACCCTGTTGTTAAAAATTAAAAACAGATATTGTAGGAAAATTTTCAAATTATGTTATAAATAAAAAAATTGGAGGTGGATTTCTTCAAGATAAAAAGAAGCGGTGCTCTCTCGAGCTTCATACTCCATGCAACTTTTAATAGCATTTTATATTTACTTTAGTCAAAAAATACGTAAAATTTTTATTGTAATGATAAGAGGCTGTTAATATAAATTAATGACAAGTTAGTTTTTCTTCTTTAGTTTATTAGCTACTTATTTGCATTTTGTATTTATTACTTGATTACTAGAATTTAGTATTTAAGAAATTATTACATAAAATTTGCCTTTTGTAAATATTTGAGATTATCATCCGCTATTTTTACGTGCCTTGTATTTAAGCTTGTAGAAATATTTATTTATCGTCAAGCACTCAATATTTAATTGCAATCAAAGCTTTCTATTTGATAGAAATCTCAATTGATATTAAATTTGTTTATTAGAGAAAAGTTCCATAATAAAAAAATAATTATCTAAATTATCTATATTAAATAAAAAATAAAAATTCTTGTCTGTATCAAGTAAATTAAGCATCAGATTGAAGAGTGCAAAAGAGGTAAAGGCGTTTTGCAATGAGTATTATTTTGTACAGATTATCGAATAAGAAAAGTTTATTCAAATATTCTCAAATGCTACTTTTCATGGTGTAAATTTCTAAGTCAGATAATATGCTGTACATCATTATAAGTCGATGTAATATTTAAGGTATTCTGAAAACTGAAATTTTTCTATTAATTTTAATTAATTTAAATTTATTATTACGATTGATTGTAATTCAATACGTTTAGGTTCAGACGCAATATTAATAAAAAAATTGTTTTAGTTTTTTGTAATTTAATAACGAAAAAATACTCGAGTCTGATATTTTCCACGAATGTGTCCCTTAATTTTTACAGATTTTTAATCTCTATGTACATTATTGTATGATCTGTACAGAACCATTTACATAATTGTAAATAAATATTCTATTAAGGTCTAAGCTGTCTCTATTTATTTATTTTAGAGATAAAAAAATAAATTAAGAGCATATATAATTTATTATTTTATTATTATTATTATTATTATTATTACTAATTCGAGGATAATACAACTTTATTATAAGTATTAAACTTTAAACAAAGTTTAAATTTCAAATTTATACAGATGGCAGCACTTCTCAGAGCAGGGGTTCCATCTGTGCTCAAAAATCTCAAAATCCCTCAAAACTCTGCTGCTGTCAAAACCATAAGCAAAACAAAGTGTGATGTCACGTTATGCATTTTATAATAAAAAATAATATATTTTATAGAATTTAAAAAGTTTATCTAATAATTTCGATGGCCGTTTTACATCGCGCATTATTCACTTGGTTTAATCTTTTGATATTTTTGATAATACTCGTGCTTCGACTTGATCAAAGAATACAATGGAATTGGTTTATTGTATTCATTCCAATGTGGATACACGATAACATTTTACTTATTTATATTATATTCCACATGATATCACATTGTAAAAATGGACCTAATCGTCTTATTCTTACACTTAGGATAAAGGTAATTCAAATATTTATATATGTATGTAAGATCAAAAATTTTGAAGTCCCTGTCCTGGAATTTTGGAGTAGAGGTCGAAATACACAAAATTATCGTTAAAATTCTTACAAAAAAGAAATATTTTATATTACTTTCATGTGCAATTTTTTTTTAGTTCAATTTTCATTTCTGTTATGCCTATTTTGAGTGACAAACTTCTGTAAAAATTCTGGATTAAAAAAATGTAATTGTAACATATGTAAACTGTTTAAAACTCTTCATTTTTTTAAATTAACAATTTTCACGTTTCGAAATTACTCAATTTGCCGGTTCACTTCTGTAAAAAAGTAATAAAATTTCGAGCAAACAATTTAATGGAAGAAATTAAGGAAATAATTTTTTAATTTTTTCAGCCTTGGTACATCGTTATTGCAGTGCTTTTGAAAATGAGTGCCCAGATTTTGATATGCTTGAAACTTGAGGTGCCACATTGGAACATCCCAGCAAAAGCTGTATTGGCTCCATATTTATTTTTACTTCCAGCTTTGGCTGTCGACGTCTTCATTGATCTCATTATGAGCTCTAGACATTGAATATGTGTTCCAATCAAAACATTCCTGGCAATTCAGGTAATTTGATCAATTTTTGAAATATTTTACAATATCCTAAATTTCCTCTTTTTAGCAAATGAAACAAATTCTTCAGGATTTTTTTCAGAGAATAAAAGCTTTAAGACTAGTATTAAAAAAATTAAGAGTATTACGTAAGAGAAGTTTCAATTTACTGAAGATTTTATCGAGAAGCATTTGATTTTTAAAAAAATGTAGAAAATGGTGACTAATTACAATAGTTTATATACTAATTTATTAGACAATGTTTTATGTCGATAAAAGATAGGGCAGCAAGCATGTGAATTACGTAATCTACGTGTATTAATTCTTGAAGATAAAGATCAACCGCGTCAGATCAAACAATTGCAGAATTTTTCAATAGACTTTAATAGACAATACGTTCGACCCGTAGCAAATTAATAAAAGAGATGGAATAACGCAATATTCTTAGCCTTCTTCCCATCTGTGTGTAGAATCCACATTACGCAATTTATTTGGTGACAAACATCTAGAATACTGAATGCCTCTTTGTATTTATTTCTTACAAGATTAATCCAAGGGACTTGGATGTTCCTCATATTCAGTTCCGTTTGTCTTACGAGTTTGCAATGAGTGAGGTGATCAGTGATCACAAGGCAGAGAGTCAAACTGTCGCTATAAATACTTCTGTCGAGCCAAGGATGAATAGGACAAAGATATAAATAAGTAAAACTAAGTTCCTCATTATTAGAACTATTCTCATTAGAGAGTCAGCATTACTTGATCTTGAACGTTGAAATAGTTTATAAGTATAAATAGTTTATACTATTCGTTTTTAATCAATTAAAACCCCAGTGATCGTTATTCTTAAAATTACACAATCGTACGAGTGACATGTTGAATTGTGTATGAGGTAATTACCGATGGAATAATTCATCAAGTGTTAACTATTCTCAAGTGACATTAAACATATGTGGATAATCTTTAGATAAAAAAATGTGGATACTTAGTTAGACTTTCCAGAGTCAGTTTAAGGTAGCGATTCGGAAACGAAAGGTGGAATAGTGCCAATTAGTTAGATTTCCAGTGATTGTTAGATGTATAGTGAAATAAGCCATAATTTAAAAAATATTTTTTTTCAGATGACGAAAAAATCTATTATTTTAGTCCTATTGTCACTGATTGTGACGAAATATGTTGAGTCCGTGACAGTGACAGAAGTTAAGGCCGGGCATTTGGCGGAATTGCCCTGCCTTAGCAGCGATGACCATCATCGATTCATGTTTTGGCAATTGGCAGACGATAAAAATATTATAGGCCCTGGAAACCCACTCGACCACCAAAAGTATAATTATGAGGTCCTCACTGGAAAACTTCTTATTCGGGTAAATAAACTTTTATCTTCAACTGCTTTGCTTAAGATCTTAGATAATTGAAATTAATTACTTATAGTTCTTCAAACTGTTTTCATATCCAGGGAGTTTCAACAGCAGAATCTGGTTTCTACAAATGCGTTTCTCGAGGGATCAAAGACAACTCGGCGATTAATATGCACGTCGTAGAATTAGTTGTGAAAAAGGAGATCAACATGGAAAGCGATTTCGAGGTAATAAATGAAATTATATTCAATTCAAGTACATGAAATTTTAACTGAATCTTTACTTACAGACAAATCTTCTGCGAGGAATGACTGTAGCGATGTTTTTAATCGTCATTGTGGCTGTTGTCCTTTTAATTATCACTTACAAGAAGCAAAGAAGCCACAGACTCTTTGGTAAGACATAGAATTAATTCCAACTCGTGAGCAGTTGCTAATTTTTTCCTTTTTGCAAAATGCAACCGAAGTTTCCTGATTTTAACAGAGATGGAGGACTCTCGAGAAAGCTCCCCAGCGAAATACAACGAGAATATTCAAAACATGACAGCAACACCTGTTTCGAATGCTTCGACGGCTCCTGGCATTGACAACGCAGGCCTGGATGTAGATTTTCCAAAAGTTTTCACACAAATGCAGAGAGAACAGGCCATTCCCTAATGCCAAATTTGTAAATTTGTAAAAATCCGTTACTAAACTGAATCGATTGTGTATGGATGTGTCTCTAGGTATGCAGAATGTAATTATAGTAAGAAAGCTAGCAAGATTTTATAGTTGAGTTGTTAATAGTTGAAACTAAAGTGACTGTACATAACTTTCTTATCTTAATTTTATCAATAAACGCATTTTAATTATAAAAAAAACTAGGTAGTGATGAAGTAAAAAATTTATTAATACATACATATTTACACTTATATACAATAAATCTTCTGATATAATCAGAATTTTTCATAAAACTTAGAAAAAATGGTATTGCTAATTATTAAGACACTTGAGTGCTTGAAGTAATATCCATCATGCTATCATCTCCAGTTTCATCTTCCTCATCTTCATCTTCATCCTCATCTTCAGGTTCCACTTCAGTCTCCAGAAGGCGAATTTTACGATTGTTCTCACTTAAAATTGCCGCGACTTTCCTCGGTCCACTCACTGTTAATCGCTTAGCGTTCATTCCTTGAAAAGGCTTTGGCCAAGAGTCGATTAAATCGTTTAAATCCAACCTTTGTTCCGAGTCCCGATCGAAGAATTTCGTATTTTTTACTGGAAATTGAATCATATAAGTTGCTTCGTTCTGTACTTCGAAAATTAAAATACTCAGATAATTGGGTGAGTAAAACTGAAAATCAATGAATCTGCAGTCGCTTGATGATCTCGAGATTGAGAGACCTTGATTCTCATCTACTTCCAGAACAGCTTTTTTAAAGGTAAGATCAAGCTCATTTTCTTCAAGATGTTCAACTTTAAAAATGTAGAGACATTTCTGCTCGATGTCATTAGTAGCGACAAACAAATTGTCATCTGTGTTGACAATTTGAGATAAGGATAATGTCATTGGGCAACCGAGAGAAACTTTGGAAATTATGAAATGGTTGGTTAATCCTTGATAGGATTTAGCAAAAAGGCATTTTATAGATTCAACTACTTTATCATAGCTTTGAAGAAGAGAACAATCGAGATCTTGTTTGATAATAAGTGGATGATCCCGAAGACAGGAATTTTCATCCAACATTGATGCCCATTCACTGCCTTCAGTTTTCAGACAATTTTGTAAAGGTTCTCGCCGCAAGTATTGTCCCAGTTTTTCTAAATTTACACCCTTCCTTCCATTTCCGGCTTCGGTATTGTCAAATCCTCGAAGAAATTCTGCGATATATGTTAATTCTTGCTGACTCAGTTTGTTAATTTCTGGTGGGACTCTTTCGTCTGTTAATCTCAATATTACAACGTACAACCATCTAAAAAATGCTTTGTAGTCGCGCATGCTATGATCAATCACTTGTTGAACTTCTGAAGTTTTTGCGAGGAAGGCTTGGACTCTATGGAGAGAATCAGTGATTGGAGTTTCTTCGATTAATCCCAAAGATTCATAATCGCCACCGAGTCTTGCCATTCCTCGCATTTCTGCTATTTGATATGCCAGAGCCATTCCAGCACTATTTAAATGTTTCAGGACCAGTTTCTGCAAATGAATAATATATGAGTATTAATAGCAATCTGGGATTTATGCGGTCGTAAGAATAAATTATAATTAAATATTTTACCTGTATATTACTGTAACACATTTCGATACTGTGGCCGAGCTTTTTTAAACCCTTTTCGGTAAGATCACGAAGGAGGAAGCTTTCTAAATTTTCGGAAGGGATGCCGATCATGAGAAGCTCGAGGAAATCAGCAGCGACACTACCTGGAGGATTATTTTCTGCATAGCGAGTCAGTTTTTCATCCATTTCGAGGAGAATTGTTTCCCAGGCTTCAGTGATGGCCATGAGAGTTCGCGAGAAATAATCCATTAAGTATTCAACGTTGCCTTGAGTTTGAGCGACCTGAAAAAAATTAGTTATTGCATTTGAGATTTTTAAATGTTATCTTGCTTTTTGAATTTGACTTTTCATTCTGTAAAGCTAAGTACCTTTAAAAAGGCGTTGCTGCTTTCGAGTAAAGGACATGAGAGTTTGTTAACTGTAATTCCGTTGTTGTCTTTACAACTTGCCCATAATGGCTTTCCGGAGCCACCGTTAATTTCTAAAACTGGTCCTTGGCCAATGTCTAAAGTTCCACAATAAAACATTCCGAAAATGTACATGCCTACTTCTCCAGTTTCTTGACCGGTCTGTAAAATTAAAAAGAAAAGTTATTGTAACTGAAAACAATGACATATAAAGTGACGTTCCATGTTTAATTATAAAAAAATTTGTTTATAACTTACAAATAACATATCAAGTTTCTGAAGAAGGAATTCCTTCCTCTCAGGTTCCTGTCCATAACTTCTGTCCAAACTTGGTAAAGCTGGTAAATATTCTCCAGTTGGTGAAGGACTGCTACTCGATCCAGCATTTTTACCAGAAATTGTACTCAAAGGCAACCAGGCCATGCAAGTTATAGAAGAAATTTTGGAGATCAACTCAGTCTTGTGAACAATATTTTTGTTTTCCACATCTACAAGGTATAGAGTTTTAGATTCTTTATAAGTTATTGCCAGAAGTTTTCCATCCGGCCTCCAACAAATATTTTCAACAGAACCAGATTCCTCTTGAGAAGTGAGTAACCAGACTCTTTGAAATGTAAGTCTATGAAGTGTGACTTCTCCTATAATAAATTATTTTAAATGAAATTAATTTCTTTCAAAATTAGTAAGATTTTTCGTATATATTTTGAGAAGCAAACCAATTACAACCTTTAATGTTCGCTATGGCGAGGAGGTCCATTTTCGGCGACCATCGCATTAAAGTTACTTCCGATGAAAGTTGACGTTCTTCTAATTGTCTCACAGTTCCGGACATTGTAATTAATTATCGTTTTTTATCGTTTTATAAAGTTATTTTGATTTTGAAATATTGACAAGTGAGGTTAGGTTGCCCTTGATCTGTTGACAGTTGGTTGCAGAATGAGTATTTTGTAGCAGTGTGCTCAGATCTGAAACGGCATACATTCGCATACTATGAAAGG